>RCUC01157638.1:0-15242 GCA_003697995.1 Taxidea taxus jeffersonii
CAGTTTTGACAGGTGTTTGACTATGACTGAGTACTTAAAAGAATTACTCCTTCCTCCTACAACTTATGGCAGAAGCAAGCAGGCTGACCAACCTCCACAGGCCTCCTTCTTAATGTCTTAAGCCACTTTGCAAAGAAAGTGAGTTAAAACTACTCAGGAAGCAAACATGTAGCACTGTGAAAACATCATGAAAATTAATATTCAAAGCACTCTAAGACTGTATTTTAATGATTCTCAAGCTCATGATTTATCTTCATAGCAAATGCCAAAGAAACTCCATTGCGATTGAAATTAAGAAATATTAGGCTGAAAGAACCAGGATAAGATAATATTTTCATTTTATTTCTCAAATCAGGATTTATCTGACGAGTAACACTTCTGTGTTCATATGTATTTAGCAATTTACTGAGTGGTACATTGCTATTTTAAGGATTCTTATGAATCATATGGAATAAATGACTTTGCTGGTGAATGTGTAGCAGACAGCAGTCAATCATTTTTATTAGTTAAATCTACTGATAATGTAAGAAAAAAATTACAGACCTGTGAAAATTGCAATGAGAATTAAAATGGCTGATTTTGTTCGAACATAGCATATGTGTCTTGTTTTGAAGTGTATATAATTAGATAGTTTTTAATGAAGAGAAAAATGTAGTTTTGTATTGATCTCTTTCCTCTGAATGTTCCCTCATTTCCTCCTTTGAAATCTGATAGCACTTTGTGCAATCTTGAGATACTTGAAATGAATTACATTACTCTAGAGTAATGCATAGTTTTTCTAAACCTATTGCTGAGTACAAGTACATTTCTCCAGATTGGGCACATGCTAGATAGTCTCCTTCTTCCTTTAACACCTAGCTCAATGTCTGGTTAAAAACACACTTGATATTGAATAAATCATTCAAAGTCATAACTAATAAAACCTTTCTCAAAATTCCTTCCTTCAGAACCTCAACTTTTTTTGATTTTTCCATTAGGAAGAAGAAATTTTCTAGCACAATCAGTATAAATTTTGTAGGATTACAGGACAGAATCCCCAAGTGAGTGTTACCACCTAACATCTTTCTTTTTTTTTTTTTTTTTAAAGATTTTATTCATTTATTTGACAGGCAGAGATCACAAGTAGACAGAGAGGCAGGCAGAGAGAGAGGAGGAAGCAGGCTCCCTGCCCAGCAGAGAGCCCGATGTGGGCCTCTGTCCCAGGACCTTAGGATCATGACCTGAGCCGAAGGCAGAGGCTTTAACCCACTGAGCCACCCAGGTGCCCCCACCTAACATCTTTCTGTAGGATGGAGCAGTCTACCAACTAGTTTTCTTTGCTTTTCTAAAATGGAGCTTCAACTTTTTAACATTTAAATATTATTACTATAATATTACTAATTATTATTATTATTTTTCTTTTAAATCTTCCTTATAGGTTTTCAGATATGGTCTTGTGGACGGTTTCAGAGTTAACCTGAGCTATGTAATGAAGTGGGGTGAGAGTGGCGCAGGGTTCAAGGATAGCTCCTAATGTCCCAGAGAATCAAAGTAATGGAGAGAGTTATACATGCAGAAATGCTTGGCTGTGAAAACAGAAGGGCAAGACTTGTGGTAGATAGCATTCTATAGGATGTCATTTCTTTGAAATTCTAACATTTTATCAATACCTATTTTTTAGGCATGTCAAGGCATGCCTATTTTTTAGGCATGTCAAGGATCTTAAAAATCTTTATCAAAATGTAAACATACTCATTAATCTTTTACCAGCTGATATCCAAAGATAAGTTTAAATGCTGAAGAAATAAGCTTTGAAAGGGCAGTGTAGGCAAAACAAATGTTTGTTCAAAGGGAGAATTTAAAAAGTGTCAACAAGGAATATCTTAGATCTCCATAGGAGATATGGCAAGAGGTAAAAGATCAAGTTCATTTGCTTTGTAAATTTACTGAAAGCCTGCCCTGGTTAAGGGTGAGCATTTCATTAGCCATTGGCTTCCCTATCTTAGCATTTATTCTCAGTACTTGAGAAGAGACTCTATCATATAATGACACTAAAGCTGCTTTTCCTCTCATGGGAGCCCTGTTAACAATAGCCTGTCCCTTTAGCAATCACTGTGAGTGGCAAGGCAAGTACGCCTTCCATTCCAATGCTATCTGGAAATGTTCTCCTGCATTCTTCACACTCCAGATTAATCAGAAGCCACCTCTGCTCATGCATTGTGCTATTAGTATTATATCTGCTGTATGGATATGAAGAGATAATGTCAAGTGATGAATATGTATTCTAAAAATACAGCCCTAAAAAGTAAGGTTGACATTTTATTATAGTAGAATCTACGGAATCAAATTTACACTCGTCAAAAGATCATAAATGGTCTTTGGAAAACCATGGCAAAAGAGCTTTCCAACTATAACAGAAGTCATTTAGTGGCTGGAAAGGTCAGAAATGTCAGCCAAGATCAAAAGAATTGAGAGAATTACATTTTATCTATTGCTTTTTATGTGTACAATGATTCACCCGCCAGAAACTCAGAAGAAAGCTGTATTTTATATGGTTGTTAGATTAGTTGATATTATCTATGAGTTGATATTAATTTCCTTGTTTGGTGAAATTGCCTGGACAAACCATCTCTCTGTTTAATGCTGCAAATGCTACTTTAGTTCTTTTTTATACTTATGAATACATAATTTTGGTTGGGTTCATGAACAGAGAAATAGAGAATTGTAATTATATATATGTATATGTATACATATATATATATTTTTTTTTTCTGGAAGTGAAGGTCTTAGCATTCATAAAATTTTCAAAGGGTTCCTATATCAGTCAATGTCACAGCAGGAAACAGATGGCATACACAAATTGGGATAGTCTGAAAGATTTAAATAGGAGACTATTTATAAGTAGTGGGAGGGTGTAGAAAAATAATGCTCAATAACACACTATCCTTGGGCTTGGACCATACAAGAGGAGAACTCCCAAGGCCTAAGGTGGTAAGAAGAGGGAAAAGTAATTGGAAGAAGAGGCACAGAGACCTATGCAGAGGTAGCTGCCTGATAGTAACCGTGAACTTCAATTGAAAAATGATGCCATCCCCTTCTCCCTCCTAGGTGGGAACCAGAAGACACTCTGACCTCATTCTCATCTTACTGTCTGTATTCATTAACTGGAAAAACCCAGAGAATCAGTGAGCAAAGAAACTTGTGATATAGGCCATGCAGAACAGCCTCCAAGAACATTGAAAAAGATTGTTAGGGGCAGCTGGGTGGCTCAATCAGTTAAGTGTCTGCCTTTCGCTCAGGTCATGATCCCAAGATGCTGAGATTAAGCCCCATGTCAGGTTCCTTGCTCAGTGGGTAGCCTGTTTCCCTCTATGCCTGTTTCTCCCTCTGCCTGCTTCTCTCACTTCTCTCTCATACTGCCACTCTGCTTGCTCTCTCTCCCTCTCTCTCTCTCTGTTAAATAAATAAATAAAATCTTAAAAAAAATAGTGGTGCCGTGGTGGCTCAGTTGTTAAGTGTCTGCCTTCGGCTCAGGTCATGACCCCAGGGTCCTAGATGAAGTCCTGCATCAGGCTTTCTTCTCATTGGGAAGCCTGCTTCTCTTTCTCTCACCCTCCTGCTTGTGTTCTCTCTCTTGCTGTGTCTCTCTGTCAAATTAATAAATGGAATCTTAAAAAAAAATTGATAATAGTTGGAATTGGATCCAGAGAATGAATGAATGAGTGAATGAATGAATAAGGGTGTACATATATAATATATAGTACCATACATATTTATATAATCTATAAGTATATAATCTATATAATGTTAACTATATATGTGTGTGTGTGTGTGTGTGTATATATATGTATATATGTAGCTCAGTTCCACCACTAAAGCAAGGTTAAGTCTTGTACTGTTAACTCATTTTCTTTCTGTAAAGTAGAAATTTGTCTTCTTGTGACTTTCACATTTGTTCAAATTCTTATTCCTCACTCTCCAGAGCATGACTTGATATCCTTTAAGTATTTGAATACATTTATCATTTTCCTCTTAACTCATCTCTTCCCCAGTCTTAACTAACAAGATTCTCAAGAATTTCTCATATTACATCTTACATGGTAGCTTAAATTGAGAAGTTAACAAGAATGGTGGAAATGAGCATAATGAAAATAAAATTATATTTGAAATCTCTTTCACCATCGGTGTAACATGGATACATTGTTTAATATATGTAATATTGTATTGGAAAACTATGACAAAAACAACAAAAGCAAAGTCTACATGTAGATCTCTGTAAATCAAGCTATTTGATTTCATATGTGACTAATCCACAGTGGTGAATAGAAAATGAATGAAAAATTCTAAAAATTCTTAAGTATTCCAAATTGCCTACAGGGTTTATGCCATTCTTTTTTAACATCAAGTTTCTCTAGGCTTAATACATCTATCCTTGTTTCTTCTTATAAGGGTTAAAGAAATGACTGAAGTGACGTCTTTGGGGGCGGTGTATATAAGTTAAGAGGAAGGAAAATATGTTATAAAAATATGTTATATTTCTACCATGTATGGTTTCTACTCACCTCTCAACTCCAAAAAACCTCTTCCAGGATCTCTATTTCATCAGTATTTCTTTTCTAAGATATTTAGGCTTGCACATGATACCTCAGGTGTGAATTCCCTATATAGAGGTTCATGGATGATAATACCTTAAAGTTAAAATTATAATACACTTACTACTACTGATAATTGCATTACCATGTTGGTTAACCTATATTAAACTACAATCCTTAAATTTTTTGAAATAGGAGGTATTATCTAGCTAGGATTGATAAACTAATTTCCTATGTCATTTATAACCCAAACGCATGCTGATAGATTGGTCTTTGATAAATATCTTTTTTTTAAAGATTTTATTTATTTATTTGACAGAGATCACAAGTAGGCAGAAAGGAAGGCAGGAGAGAGAGAGGAGGAAGCAGGCTCCTTGCCAAGCAGAGAGCCTGATGCAGGACTCGATCTCAGGACCCTGGGATCATGACCTGAGCCAAAGGCAGAGGCCTAACCCCCTGAGCCATCCAGGTGCCTGATAAATATCTTTTTTTAAGTCACATAATGAAATAGAATAAAAAGAAATGAGATATGTAAGTTTTCAAACACTGGATGAATCACATCTCTGTGAAATGTTGTAGAAGGGACCCCTTCATTATACAGACATTTAGAATTAATGACCACAAAGTTCTTTTAATTAAATACATTCAACAAATATTCATTGCATATCCATTATGTGACAGGCACCATAAAACAAAGTCATAATAAATAAGTACTGCATGATCTCTAGCCTCAAAAATTGCCATTTAGTAGATGGACAACATGTATGCCAATGGTAGAGGTGTTACTTTGAAAAGATAAATGCTGATGAAAAGGGACAGTATAGTTAATTTTCCCTGGGGATGAAGGTAAGTTACGTGCATGGCAGAAATTCTTTATAAGAGATATAACATTTAGGGATTTTGAAGGATCCAAAGAAAGAGAGGGGCCTCAAAGAAGCTACTTCAGAGGGAGGGCATCAAGATGGCAGAGAAGTAGCAGGCTGAGACGACATCAGGCAGCAGGAGATCAGCTAGATAGCCTATCAAACCATTCCAAACACCTATGAATCCAACAGGAGATTGAAAAAAAGAAAAACAACAATTCTACAAACAGAAAATTGACCACTTTCTAAAAGGTAGGACCAGTGGAGAAGTGAATCCAGCGCGACGGGAAGATAGACCCCTGGGGGAGGGGCCGGCTCCCGGCAAGCAGCGGAACAAAGGAGGACAAAATCAGGACTTTTAAAAGTCTGCTCCATGGAGGGACATCGCTCCAGAGGCTAAACTGGGGTGAAGACCTCACGGGGACAGCGTGGACTCAGGTCCCGTGGGGATACAGAAGGATCAGGGGTGTATGAGTGTCACAGAGCTCACAGGTATTAGAGCGGGGAACCCAGCTGCGGAGACAGAGCTGAGGAGTGAGCTCTCGGGGTGTCCTAGAGCCGTGGTCTGTGACATGGGCCGGTGCTCTGTGTGAGGGGTCCCCACAAGATCCGGGGAGACTCTGACCCGGGAGAGCTCAGGGATCTACAGGGTTCGGAGACACCAGGTGGGACTCTGCCAGAGACAGAGACGCTTGGTCACAGGCTGGGTGAGCTCGGAGCACTCCCAGAAGCCAGTGAGATGGGACTGATTACGCACAATTTTCCTCCAAGCACAGCTGGAGGCTGGGGAGACGGGAGTGATTAAATGCTTTTCTCTGAAGGCGCACTGAAGACTGGGGCCCCTAGCTCTCGGCTCCTCTGAACCGGAGATTGGGAGGCCGCCATTTTCATTCCCGTCCTCAGGAACTCTACGGAAAGCATTCAGGGAACAAAAGCTCCCGAAAGCGAACCTGAAAGGATTACTTAGCCCGGCCCCTGGTAAGGGCGGTGCAATTCCGCCTGGGGCAGAGACACTTGAGAATCCCTACAACAGGCCCCTCCCCCAGAAGATCAACAAGAAATCCAGCCAAGACCAAGTTCACTTAACAAGGAGAACAGCAGATTCTTATCTGGACAAAATGACAAGGCGGAAAAACTCACCACAAAAAAAAGAACAGGAGGCAGGACTGAAGGCTAGGGACCTAATCAATACAGACATTGGTAATATGTCAGATCTGGAATTCAGGATGACGATTCTCAATGTTCTAGCCAGGCTCGAAAAAGGCATGGAAGATATTAAAGAAACCCTGTCAGGAGAAATAAAAGCCCTTTCTGGAGAAATAAAAGAACTAAAATCTAATCAAGTTGAAATAAAAAAAGCTATTAATGAGGTGCAATAAAAAATGGAGGCTCTTACTGCTAGGATAAATGAGGCAGAAGACAGAATTAGTGATATAGAAGACCAAATGGCAGGGAATAATGAAGCAGACCAAAAGAGAGACAATCAACTACTGGACCACGAGGGGAGAATTCGAGAGATAAGTGATGCCATAAGACGAAACAACATTAGAATAATTGGGATTCCAGAAGAAGAAGAAAGAGAAATAGGAGCAGAAGGCATACTGGAGAGGATTATTGTAGAGAATTTCCCTAATATAGCAAGGGGAACAAGCATCAAAATCCAGGAGGTGCAGAGAATACCCCTCAAAATCAATAGGAATCAGTCCACACCCCGCCATCTAATAGTAAAATTTACAAGTCTTAGCGACAAAGAGAAAATTCTGAAAGCAGCATGGGACAAGAAGTCTGTAACACACAATGGTAAAATATTAGATTGGCAGCAGACTTATCCACAGAGACCTGGCAGGCCAGAAAGAACTGGCATGATATATTCAGAGCACTAAACGAGAAAAACATGCAGCCAAGAATACTTTATCCAGCTAGGTTATCATTGAAAATAGGAGAGATAAAAAGCTTCCAGGACAAACAAAAACTGAAAGAGTTTGTAAACACCAAACCAGCTCTACAGGAAATATTGAAAGGGGTCCTCTAAGCAAAGAGAGACCCTAAAAGTATTAGATCAGAAAGGAACAGAGACAATATACAGTACAATCACCTTACAGGCAATACAATGGCACTAAACTCATATCTCTCAATAGTTACCCTGAAGGTAAATGGGCTAAATGCCCCAATCAAAAGACACAGGGTTTCAGAATGGATAAAAAAACAAAACCTATCCATATGCTGCCTACAAGAAACCCATCTTAGACCTGAAGACACCTCCAGATTGAAAGTGAGGGGATGGAAAACAATTTACCATGCTAATGGACATCAGAAGAAAGCTGGGGTGGCAATCCTTATATCAGATCAATTAGATTTTAAGCCAAAGACTATAATAAGAGATGAGGAAGGACACTTCATCATACTCAAAGGGTCTGTCCAACAAGAAGATCTAACAATTTTAAATATCTATGCCCCTAACATGGGAGCAGCCTAACATGGGAGCAAAATCAAAGAAACACATTGACAAGAATACAATAATAGTTGGAGACTTTAACACACCCCTCACTGAAATGGACAGATCATCCAAGCAAAAGATCAACAAGGAAATAAAGGTCTTAAATGACACACTGGACCAGATGGACATCACAGATATATTCAGAACATTCCATCCCTAAGCAACAGAATACACATTCTTCTCTAGTGCCCATGGAACATTCTCCAGAATAGATCACATCCTGGGTCATAAATCAGGTCTCAACAGGTATCAAAAGATTGGGATCATTCCCTGCATATTTTCAGACCACAATGCTCTGAAGCTAGAACTCAATCACAAGAGGAAATGTGGAAAGAGCACAAATACATGGAGGCTCAACAGCATCCTTCTAAAAAATGAATGGGTCAACCAGGAAATTAAAGAAGAATTGAAAAAAACCATGGAAACAAATGATAATGAAAACACAACGGTCCAAAATCTGTGGGACACAACAAAGGCAGTCCTGAGAGGAAAATATATAGCGATACAAGCCTATCTCAAGAAACAGGAAAGGTCTCAAATACACAACCTAACCCTACACCTAAAGGAGCTCGAGAAAGAACAACAAAGAAAGCCTAAACCCAGCAGGAGAAGAGAAATAATAAAGATCAAAGCAGAAATCAATGAAATAGAAACCAAAAAAACAATAGAACAAATCAATGAAACTAGGAGCTGGTTCTTTGAAAGAATTAATAAGATTGATAAACCCCTGGCCAGACTTATCCAAAAGAAAAGAGAAAGGACCCAAATAAATAAAATCATGAATGAAAGAGGAGCGATCACAACCAACACCAAATAAGAACATATTATGAGCAACTCTATGCCAACAAATTTGACAATCTGGAAGAAATGGATGCTTTCCTAGAGACATATAAACTGCCAAAACTGAACCAGGAAGAAATAGAAAACCTGAATAGGCCCATAACCAGTAAGGAGATTGAAACAGTCATCCAAAATCTTCCAACAAACAAAAGCCCAGGGCCAGATGGCTTCCCAGGGGAATTCTACCAAACATTTAAAGAAGAATTAATTCCTATTCTCCTGAAACTGTTCCAAAAAATAGAAATGGAAGGAAAACTTCTAAATTCATTTTATGAGGCCAGCATCACCTTGATCCCCAAACCAGACAAGGATCCCATAAAAAAATAGAATTACAGACCAATATCCTTGATGAACACAGATCAAAAATTCTCACCAAAATACTAGCCAATAGGATCCAACAGTACATTAAAGGATTATTCACCATGACCAAGTGGGATTTATTCCAGGGCTCCAAGTTTGGTTCAACATCCGCAAATCAATCAATGTGATACAATACATTAACAAAAGAAAGAACAAGAACCATATGATACTCTCAATAGATGCTGAAAATGCATTTGACAAAGTACAACATCCCTTCCTAATCAAAACTCTTCAAAGTGTAGGGATAGAAGGCACATACCTCAATATTATCAAAGCCATCTATGAAAAACCCACTGCAAGTATCATTCTCAATGGAGAAAAACTGAGAGCTTTTCCGTTAAGGTCAGGAACATGGCAGGGATGTCCGCTATCACCACTGCTATTCAACATAGTACTAGAAGTCCTAGCCTCAGCAATCAAACAACAAAAAGAAATTAAAGGCATCCAAATCGGCAAAGAAGAAGTCAAACTATCACTCTTTGCAGATGATATGATATTATAGGTGGTAAACCCAAAAGCTCCACTCCAAAACTGCTAGAGCTTATACAGGAATTCAGTAAAGTGTCAGGATATAAAATCAATGCACAGAAATCAGTTGCATTTCCTTACACCAACACCAAGACAGAAGAAAGAGAAATTGAGGAGTCAATCCCATTTACAATTACACCCAAAACCATAAGATACCTAGGAATAAACCTCACCAAAGAGGCAAAGAATCTATACTCAGAGAACTATAAAGTACTCATGAAAGAAATTGAGGAAGACACAAAGAAATGGAAAAATGTTCCATGCTCATGGATTGGAAGAATAAATATTGTGAAAATGTCTATGCTACCTAAAGCTATCTACACATTTAATGCAATGCCTATCAAAATCCCATCCAATTTTTTCAAAGAAATGGAACAAATAATCCTAAAATTTATATGGAACCAGAAAAGACCTCGAATAGCCAAAGGAATATTGAAAAAGAAAGCCAAAGTTGGTGGCATCACAATTCCAGACTTCAAGCTCTACTACAAAGCTGTCATCATTAAGACAGTATGGTACTGGCACAAACACAGACACATAGATCAATGGAACAGAATAGAGAGCCCAGAAATAGACCCTCAACTCTATGGTCAACTAATCTTCGACAAAGCAGGAAAGAATATGGCAAAAAGACAGCCTCTTCAACAAATGGTGTTGGGAAAATTGGACAGCCACATACAGAAAAATGAAATTGGACCATTTCCTTACACCACACACGAAAATAGGCTCAAAATGGATGAAGGACCTCAATGTGAGAAAGGAATCCATCCAAATCCTTGAGGAGAACACAGGCAGCAACCTCTTCGACCTCAGCCACAGCACCTTCTTCCTAGGAACAATGCCAAAGGCAAGAGAAGCAAGAGAAAAAATGAACTATTGAGACTTCATCAAGATCAAAAGCTTTTGCACAGCAAAGGAAACAGTCAACAAAACCAAAAGACAACTGACAGAATGGGAGAAGATATTTGCAAACGACATATCAGATAAAGGGCTAGTATCTAACTATAAAGAGCTTAGCAAACTCAACACCCAAAGAACAAATAATCCAATCAAGAAATGGGCAGAGGACATGAACAGACATTTCTGCAAAGAAGACATGCAGATGGCCAACAGACACATGAAAAAGTGCTCCATGTCACTGGGCATCAGGGAAATACAAATCAAAACCACAATGAGATACCACCTCACACCAGTCAGAATGGCTAAAATGAAGAAGTCAGGAAATGGCAGATGCTGGCGAGGATGTGGAGAAAGGGGAACCCTCCTCCACTGTTGGTGGGAATGCAAGCTGGTGCAACCACTCTGGAAAACAGCATGGAGGTTCCTCAAAAAATTGAAAATAGAGCTACCTTATGACCCAGCAATTGCACTACTGGGTATTTACCCTAAAGATACAAACGTAGTGATCCAAAGGGGCACGTGTACCCGAATGTTTATAGCAGCAATGTCCACAATAGCCAAGTTATGGAAAGAACCTAGATGTCCATCAACAGATGAATGGATAAAGCAGAGTTGGTATATATATACGATGGAATACTATGCAGCCATCAAAAGCAATGAAATCTTACCATTTGGGACGACATGGATGGAACTAGAGCGTATTATGCTTAGTGAAATAAGTCAACTGGAGAAAGACAACTATCACATGATCTCCCTGATATGAGGAAGTGGAGATGTAATGGGGGTGGGGGTTAAGGTGGTAGGAAAAGAAAAAATGAAACAAGATGGGATCGGGAGGGAGACAAACCAAAAGAGACTCTTAATGCCATAAAACAAACTGAGGGGGGTGGGGAGGGAGAGGGATTGGGAGAGGGTGGTGGGGTTACATTATATGTTTAAATTAAAAAAAGCTTAAATTAAGAAAAAAAAGAAGCTACTTCAGCATAGGGAGTAGTATTAATGGAGTTTCATTAATATCAAACTAATGTCCCCTACAGAACTACAGAGATCATAGAAGTATAGAGAATGTAGAGACATAACCAGACATATACATAAGAACTATATTATCAAGGTCTTCTCTACCACACTTGCATTTTAGACTTCATCTTATAAGCTTTAGGATCCAATAAAACACTTTAAATAACAGTGTGACATGAACAACTTTTTTATTTTGGAAAATATCTGTCTACCCCAGAGAAGGTAAAGTAAAAACCAAGGCTTAGAAAACCAAGGCTTAAAAACCAGTTAGGTAAGCATTGCATCAGTCCTACTTTGGTATAATGAGGTTTTTGAACTAATATGGTAGTAGTGGGATTTGAAAGATGGGACAAATATGATGAACATTTATCAGTCAGTAGAATTTAAAGTTTTGTTTTTTTTTTAAAAGATTTTATTTATTTATTTGACAGACAGAGATCACACAAGCAGGCAGAGAGGCAGGCAGAGAGGGGAGGGGAGAAGCAGGCTCCCCTCGAGCAGAGAGCCCGATATGGGACTCGATCCCAGGACCCTGGACCTGAGCCGAAGGCAGCGGCTTAACCCACTGAGCCACCCAGGCGTCCCAAATTTAAAGTTTTGACAGAGAAAAAGTCAGCATACCTCATATCTGGCTTGTTAAACTTGGTAGATTGAGTTGGGTTTACCATAAAAAGAATCCTAAGATAAACAGAAATTTACTGGCAAACACTTGGGCCCTTTAACTCTTAAAGGTTTCTTTGAGATACATGATTTTCAAGGTAGGTAGTTCAATATATGATTCTAGAAACCAGGAAAAATGTATGGAATGAAAAATAGATTAGGTACAAAAGTTAGGTATTCATCCTTTCTGATGGCTATGTAATATTCCATTGTATATATGGACCATATCTTCTTTATCCATTCATCTGTTGAAAGGCATCTTGGTTCTTTCCACAGTTTGGCATGGACAGGACTGGAGGAGATAATGATGAGTGAAATAAGTCAAGCAAAGAAAGCCAGTTATCATATGGTTTCACTTACTTGTAGAGCATAAGGAATAACATGGAGGACATTAGGAGAAGGAAAGGAAAAAGTGAATTGGGATAAATTGGAGCGGGAAATGAAGCATAAGAGACTGTGGTCTCTGAGAAACAAACTGAGGGTTTTGGAGGGGAAATGGGTGTGTAGATGGGTGACTCTGGTAGCGGGTATTAAGTAGGGCCCATATTGCCTGGAGCACTGGGTGTGATGCATAAACAATGAATCTTGGAACACTGAAAAAATAAAATAAAAAATAAGTAACTATACAGAGAGAATTTTTTAAAAAAAGGAAATATATTAGTCAAATCCACCCCCCCCCAAAAATCTATGGCAGCAGGTATATTTCATACAATAGAGAAAGAGAAGGGCCAAGATCAAAACCTTTGAAGATAGAAAGATTGAATTTCTTTTAAGTGAGAGGAAAAGAATTACTGAAAGGTATTGTAAAGAAAAGAATTATCAATACAATCAGATGTCAACGACTGATAAAGCCAGATGATGTCACTGAACAACTCATTGAACTTGGGTGTTTAGGTTATCATTGGTAAACTTGCTGGAGAGGATCAGAGGACAAATCATGGTAGAAGTTCCACAGTGCACTGAAAAGTGTGTGTCTGGGAAGAGGAAATGTGGTTAGTAAATGTAGACTGTTTTGTAGTCCTTAAGTGTGGGCTGTTCTTTTCAGGTGCTTTGCTTTGAACAGAAGAGTGACAGAATTACTCTGTAGAGTAACTCACAGTTGGAGGAGTCTGGTGCTGTACGTAAAGAACAGTAATCAGTTGCAAACAACTGATGGAACAAGTTTTGACATGACACTTACGTGCTTTTTGACATGAAACTTTACGTGCTGTACGTAAAGAACAGTAATCAGTTGCAAACTATTGATGGAACAAGTTTTGACATGAGTGGGCAAAATATCAGATCATGAACACAGGAGGAAGAATGAGCTGAAGGGAGACAATGCTTTTGCGAATGGGAGAAATAGGGGAAAGTGGATTTGATTTAGATGAATTTGTAGATTGGGATGTTGACAAAGTTAGCATCTGATAGATTAATTGTACTCTGTCAGTTTTTGGACATAAAGGATGGTTGGAATTGTGTTTTAGGAATAGGGAGAGTTGACTGATGAGACAGAAAACAGTTTCTGGGACCTCTAAGGCATTGTTATGGGCTGAATTGTGTTCCCTGAAAAAAAATTATGTTGAATTCTTAAACACAAGTATCTTAGAATGTGGATGTATCTGGAGATAGGCTTTTTACAGAGGAGATTAAGTTAAAATGAGGTCATTAGGGTAGGCTTTAGGTCAATGTAACTGGTATCCTTGTAAGAAGAGAAAATTTGGTCACAGATACAAAGTGAGTGAAGACCATGTGAAGATAAAAGGAGAAGATGGCCATTTGCAACAAGTAGAGGGACCTGGAACATACCCTTCATGGCCCTCAGAAGAAACCAGCCCCGCTGACCTTGATCTTGAGCTTCTGTGAAAAAAAAATTGTTTTTTCTATTGTTTAAGCTACCTAGTCTGTGGTACTTATTATGGAAGCCCTAGCAAATTAATACAGTGATAAACTAAAAATAAAAACATATTTTTATAGTAAGATATATATCACCATACGGAGATATATATATCTCCAGGAGGAGATGCATAAAAATTATATTCTATGTAATGTGTAGTATACTATTTAAAAAAATAGTGTATGTGCCATTGCCCTCTATGGAAAGGACAAAATATCAAAATGATGTTAAATTTGGACTGATATATATGTGTATGGGTGGCATATAATATATATGTCTCCATAATTAATGTAAAATTTAAATAACACAAATAAGGAGGAAAGTAGGAAAAACAAGAAAGAAGATGATAGAATGGCAGTTAAGTAGGAAGAAACAACTAAATATTTATTAAGCCCTACCACCTGGAAACATGTTAAATGCTTTCACTTACTCATCTAAATTCACTCCTTAAGATAGCCTCTAAGATTAATATTGTCATTTTCACAAATAAGGGAATTGAGTGTCACAGAAGATAAAAAACTCACCAAGAACATGTAGCTATTAAATATCAGAGCTGGGATTTGAATATAACTCACCAACTCTAAAGAACAATATAAGAGGTATAGCAACAGAATGTATAATTAATTGCTCATTGAGTCATGGTTTTCATGAGTTCCTTGTTTGTGTTATGTGAAAACACTTGCACAATAACATCAGGTCAAAATAAACTCAGGCTTTCCTTCAGTTTGTTGTAATTCTTAATAAGCAACAGGAAACCAGTTGAGGCTCCTGACACAGTACTCTGTATTAAGTGATGGTTAAAAACTTTAAGATAGGATATGATTCTCTCAAGAAGTGAAATAAAAAAATAGATTATGTTAGGTTACATTGTATATCACCTGATGTGATAGTTAGAGAAATATTAGTAAAAGATCAATCAAATGAGATCCCATTGTGGTTGTTAAAATGAATAATTTTATAGACCTAACAAAAGGTAAGACTTTATGGCTAGAGAAACAAAAAATTATGTTTAATATAAATTGTTATTAAGCACCTGTAAGATATCTGTTTTGAATTATAATTGTAAATGCAATGTACAATCTTAAATATTTTGAACAAACAAATAATTTAACAGTAAAGTTGTTTGTCCT
>RCUC01157639.1:0-112384 GCA_003697995.1 Taxidea taxus jeffersonii
GCTTTTACCATTTTTCAGTCAGTGGAATGTGGTACAGTAGCCAGGAGAACACAGACCATTAGTCTTAGGAGCATATATCACTGCCACTCATATTCCATTGTTCAGAAACTAATCACAGGGTTACACTAATGACAACGGAGGCTGGGAAATGAAGTCTCTAGCTGGTTGGCCATGTGTCCAGGTAATATTCTCTCAAAGGAAGGAAGAGAATGGCTTAAGGGCTATACCAACCTGCTGCAAAAGTAGAGTGAAATCTAATGGGCTGTACCAACCTGCTGGATGGTAACTTTTTGTTTTGAAAAGTAATTTTTTGGTGCTTATACCTGTCTCCCTGCCTTGACTTTAAGCATCGTGAGGAAAGGGAGTGTTTACTCATTTTTATGTACCAAATAAATAGTACCATGCTTGACTTCATACTAGGCTGTCAGTAATATTAGAATGAATTTTTTAAACGTTCAAAAATCTAAATGTAACATTTTCAGTTGGTCTATCAAACACAAAGTACTATTTTAGGAACTTCATTCCGCTCGGTAGGAATTTGATCTCACTCTGGGATTAGGTGGGTTTAGAGCTTGCTTGTATATAATTTTAGTTCCCATGAGCCTGCCAAGTCAGTCCCTTTACGTCCAGAGAGTAAAGTGGAACATTTTTAAAAAAGCATCCAATAATGTGGAAATAGCCTTGAAAATTAGAAAAAAATTGTAGTCAATAGCACCAGAGCAAAAGGGAAAACCACATGAATATAATGATCATAAACACACACATACATACATACATCTGTGTGAGCTAAGACTTTTTTAAGGTACAGATGACAGAAATCCACCTCAAATTATCTTAAGTAAGAGGGGAAGATATCTTCTGGATAAGGAGTATCTTAAGGAACCCACTGAGAAGCCTCAGGGAAGGCTGGAAACAAGGACTGAAATGTCATGAGTTTTTCCATGTATCTCAGCTCTGCCCTATCCTGTATGCCAAACTTTTTTCATGCTGGTAACCATCTTTTGTTTTTTGTTTTGTTTTGTTTTGATTTTCTGTAAAGCACTAGATGGATACCACTGCAATCTGTGTTTCAGCCAGAGAAAGCCAGAGTCCATTCACTTGTTAGTATGAGTTGGTTAGAATCTGAACTGCTGTAGTAAAGGGCATCTTGGGTAAAGCTCCAACCCTCTATGGTCGACTGTTTTCAAAGATGGCTGCCACAAGTCCTCTCATGTTCCATTTCAGTGTGCTTCCACTGGTCCTCTCATTAAAAGCAGATAGAGGTGGAATCTTTTTCTTCACCCCTTGAATCTGGGCTTACCTATGACTTGCTTTGACTAACAGATTGTGGCATAAATGACAGAGTGAGTTTTGGTCTCAAGCAGTTTTGTGGCTTTTGGTAGTGTCTTGTAATGCTAACCCGAGAGAACCAGGGCATGAAGAGCCCACAGTAAAAAAAATAAACAGAAAAAGAGATGCAGCCATCATAGCTGCTTCTAGCCCCCAGGCAAGAGCCAGTGCCAATTACTAAATGTTAGTAATGGCATTTTCAACCTTCTACCCCAGCTGACCGTGTAGCTGAATGTGTTTATATGGGTAAGTTGAAAGGACTTGTTGGCCTGCTGCCAACTCATGGCAAATAATAAATGGCTGTTGTAAGTCCCTGAGTTTGGAAGTGTTTTGTTTTTTGAATTTTTTTGTTTGTTTCCTAATATGGCAGTCGGTAACATGATACATGGTAACTCCCTGGACAATCACAATCATGTGTGAATAGTATTGTTTGAAGATATGATTCTTTTCCTTTTTTTTTTTTTTTTTCTTTTTGAGAGAGAGAGAGAGCACAAGCCACCAGCAGGTGGGGAGGGGGATGGGCAAAGGGAGAGGAAGAGAGAGAATTTTAAGCAGCGTCCATGTCCAGCATGGAGCCCCATTCAGGGCTCAGTCTCAAGTCCCTGAGATCATGACCCAAGTTGAAATCAAGAATCGGACACTTAACTGAATGAACCACTCCGGATCTCCTGAAAGCACCATTCTTAAGAAAGCTTTGGGAAATGGCTCTGAGAAGAAGGCTTGATTGTGAGCAAATAAGGTAATAAGAATGAACTAAAAATTATATATTAAGTCATTGAATAGCCACAAAATAGCACCATTAGATTATTTTTGGGGGAATGCACCAAACAAAAATACCTGATATTGGGTCAGAGACTTTATACAAATTGAATATTATTTTTTTAATTTGTGTAAAGCCTCTGGCCGTATCAGGTATTCTGAGTCTTACTCTCTCCTTCATTTCCATTCTACTTACTAGCAAAGGGATATATTCCTATGCTTTAGTGGCATGGGGAAGCATTTCCTCTTACCCTGGACATTAATAACTTTAAAAGATTCCTCTAATTCGGCTTGCATCAAGAACATTAGAGGTGATGTCTATCATTAATGAATATTTTAAAGCCATCCATTTGTGATTGGACTGTATCTTTAATAGTGCTGAGCTCATGTAGTTGGAGCACTGCTTGGGAAGGGGGTAATGCTCATAGGAAAGACTTAACAATGGCAGCAGCTGCTGACAGATGGACAGTGCTGGGTTTCCGCCATTTGGTATGGTCGACAAGGCATGAGTGACAGTTTAGGAAGCAGTTCTGGTAGAAGCAGCTAATCTTTTTATATTATGTTTTAAAGATTCCAAATTTGTATGGTGGTGTGGTTGCAGAGGATGCAGACTGTTATGTCTATTTCAATTTTTTATTTCATTTCTATTAAAAATGCTTCTTTTTTAGCCATGCTACCATATATAATGATTTATTTAAAATGTGTTTCACCATTGGTATTTGCGTTTCTCAAGAGGCTACAACGAAGTGTACTGGAGAAAAGGATGAAAGAGTATGGGACTTTTGGAGGAACTCAGATAAGTTCTAGCATTTTTTAAAAAAGATTTTATTTATTTATTTGACAGACACACACAGAGTGAGGGAACACATGCAGGGCGAGTGGGAGAGGGAGAAACAGGCATCTTGCTGAGCAGGGAGCCAGGTTTGGGTCTCTATCCCAGGACCCTGGGAACATGACCTGAGCTAAAGGCAGATGCCTAATGACAGAGCCACCCAGCTGTCCCAAGTTCTAGCATTTTTAAAAATGAAAACTGAAGCCCATGAAGATATAACAGTGAGGCAGATGACATGTGGAACATAGGAATTGTGGCATGTTTTTCATATTTTAAAAGTAAACAGAAATGTGATTTTCTGTTGTTCTTTATCTCTATCTTTGAGTTTCTTGCTTGGTGTCCCATACCATATAGCTACCCTCACCACCATTTCTACTACCAGTCCTATGCCACTCTAGAATGGTAATAAGATCTTTATTTCTTGGGGAAGTTTCTAAATTTGCTAGGTAAATCTCATAAATTCTCCTTCTAACTGTGAAGATTAGGAAGTACATGAACTCTTAACTCAAAATACTCTCAGCCATTGGTAAGGTTATGAGTAAGAGAAAAGTCATCAAAATGTTTATGCTGGAGTTACTCATTAGTTATAAATAGGCAAGAGTCATATGATTATGTTCCTGTCCTATGAGCTGCAGCTTTAGATAAAACCAAAAGTTTGAGCAGAAAGAGAGCTATTCAGGCACAGATTAATGAAGGCCAATAAACTTTCATTTAACGGAAATTTTAAAAGGAATCCTCAAATACTTAAAACTTGCTTACCTACTGCCACTGCCCGCTCCACCCAGTCACCTCCCCTGGAGAACATTTCGTGTTATACACTAGGTTTCTTAAGAGTGAGGGAGGACTTTTGTTTTATTTTGTTTTGTGTGTATATGCCTGAGCACCTAACAGATTCTACTAATTGGTTAAGCTTTGGTAATTTAAAAAAAAATCATGAATGACCGGGATACAATAATGGAAAAGTACTGTGTGATTCTTCTTGTCATGAGGATGTCCATCACCATCAAAAAGTTACCATGGTAACAGTTATCTTCATTATAGGTAAAGGCTTCCCAAACGCATGTATTCTGAAAAGCTGCACTGAAATACTAAGACTAATACATAATAGTCTGGGAATAACCCACTATATAACTAAAAAAGGCAATCACTCAGACAATTAGGGACCGTTATCAGGTCAATTGGAATAGAATCTGTATATCCAGGAATTTAAATCCATACATCATAAAATAATTTAAAATTCCAGCTGAATATCTTATCTTTCACCAGTTTGTTACTCATATTTCAAAAGCAATGAAACAATGACATCATATTTCTGTAATTATATTATATATTTTTTAATTGAGGACAGATGGCTGTTCTTCTCTGCAGCAGATAATACATTTCCTCATTATGTAGCCTAGGAGATAAAAGAATTAGCTTAATCTCCAATTCTTTTAGTTATTTGAGCCAAAGCCTTATGGAGTTTGTTAAAGAGCCCAGTCACATTGCTACAATTTCTAATTGTTTCTTTATGAAAAGCTAAGAGCATATTCTGTGAATGGCCTTTTACAAATAATGAAAACATTCCCTTGGAACTAGTTCACAACTTGATTTATGCAGGTTGGCCTGACTTATGGGAGACCTGCTTGGGCATCAGCTGGGGTAAAATATGTCTTGCAGCCAATGGCCCAGTGTTCCAACCAGAGCTTTTTTACAGACACTCCAGCCACACACAAACCAGCTGATGGGGAGGGAATTTATCCCGATTCTAGAATGGAATTCATAAGAATCTCAAACCATAAACTACTTATTATATGTTTGTGCCTCATGGGCCTCTACCTAGAAAATGGTGTATACCAAAGACTGTTTGTCAAAAACCAAATGATTTAATAGCCAACATTTATTGAGCTCTTTTCCAACACCAGGCAATTTGTGTGTGTATATGTGTGCATATATGCATGTATATGCATATATGTACACATGTGTTTATCTGCATTAGCACATTCATTTGTATTCCCTACCACTGTATGAGTAAGGTACTTTCATTACCCATGGTTCATCAAGGGGAAAAGTAGAGCTGATAGGAGCAGAATGACCTAATAAGGTCACAGTTTAAAGGTTGCTAGAAAAAGGATTCTGAAGCAGGCAGTGTGCTTCCAGGACCCCTCACTTAATCATGACAGTATCCTGGGTCTAGTAGAGAGGACGCTTCATTGCCTGTGCAGAGCACGTAAGGGGTAACATGAAATGTGTAATTAAGACCCAGTTTCTCAATAAGAAGTGTGTGTGGTGGGAGTATTAGGGAGAGGTTGGTATAAGGATACAAACTTCCAGCTATAAAATAAATAAGGTGGAAGGATCTAACATGGTGAAACATGGTAACTGGAGTCATTAACACTATATCATTGAAATTTGCTGAGAGAGTAGAACTCAAGTGTTCTTAGCAAAAAAGTAGGATAAATATGGCAAGTGATGGATGTGTTAATTGACTAGTGAAACCCCTTTATAATATATGGGTATATCAAATCACCACAATGTATGATTTAAATACTGCTAATTTTATTTGTTAATTATATTTAATAAAGCTGGGGAAAAAAAAGTGTGGGAATCAGACCTTATTTTATTTAATGACTTCTCTGTTGCCAGACTGATTTTTCCCATACCAAAGGAAAAATTAAATTTATGACCTAATTTCTAACCCATAATACTTCTCCAAATTAGTTGGTGGAAACATAACAAAAATAAAAATAGATATATATTTGCAAAGAGGAAATGTCCAGGTAGTTAAAGTCTACAAGTCATAAATTAATTTGTTTTTGTGCTTGTTATACTAGCACAAAAGACAGAAATGAAAGATGATTTAAAAAAGAAAAAACCAAAAGCCTAAATAAACCAAATGTGACATGTGATCACCAGATCTGTGTAAGTCAGACAGTTGTGTCTCGTTGTTCACATTAGAGTCGTATTTGTCAGTTCTGTATTCCATTATATCATTAGGTGCCTTTTCTGCATGCTTCTAATTTTTCTCATTTAATCCCTTAGTATGGTAATTACATTGCTAAAGGTCTGATGTTGAACCTTATTTGAATTCCTGGGGGGATAAAACCTACTTGGTCATGATGAATATATATTTTTAAATACTTGGAGATATTTTACTTGTTAATATTTTATTTAAGATATGTTTTTATATTGATATGTAACTTAGAATAAATTTATTTTCTTGAACCTCTGTGTCTCTTTTTCTCTTTTGCTATTACTGTGATTTATATATCTCAGACAAGGGCTAGGAAAACCTGCTTTTCTTTAAAGAGCCAGAAATAATTTAAGGTTTATGCACTAAGAGGGAAAAATCAAGGCTATTATGTAGGTACTTATACAACCATTTTAAAAAGGCAAAAAACATTCCTAGCTTGTAGGCAGTATAAAAACCAGTGGCAGGAAGGTTTTGGCCCATGGGTCATACATATTTTGCCAATTTGTGTTTTAGGGGATTGTTCCTAAGTTATAGGACCATTACTTTGGTTAGAGAAATCAGTTAATTCCAGCCAAGGGCAGGCTGATGTGCCATGCTAGGGATTTAGAAATGGCAAGTGAGGGGCACCTGGGTGGCTCAGTGGGTTAAGCCTCTGCCTCCGGCTCAGGTCATGATCTCAGGGTCCTGGGATCAAGCCCCGAATCAGGCTTTCTGCTCAGCAGGGACCCTGCTTCCCCTCTCTGTCTGCCTGCCTCTCTGCCTACTTGTAATCTCTCTCTCTGTGTCAAATAAATAAAATTTTAAAAAAGAAAAGAAAAGAAATGGCAAGTGACCTACTTTGTTTGTGTGCATGCTGGTATATGCTGAGTGAAATGGGTCTAGCCATTGTTATAAACTCATCATTGCCCTTGCAAAGTCTCCTGAGACCAAGGGATAACTCATTGCCTTTACAAAGAAGGTAAGTGACATCACTTTACTCACACACCACAATCTGAAACGTGAGAGAAACAGATATTAAATGAGAAAATATATAATGTTTCTCTTTGATTGACTTGAAATTCGAAAGATATTTTCAGTGGGAAAAAATAATCCTGAGGTTGGTACAGTCTTTTGGGATGAAAACCTCTCAAACAATTTTGATACCCAAACAGTAGACTGAAGCCTCCTGGAGTATTTAAGGGTGAGTGTCCACAGGAATTTCACAGGGGCTCATCTCCCTTAGCTGTGTCTGCCAGGGAGGGGAGTGAGGGCAAGTCTCAACGTGGTGGCAGGTGTCCAGGGAAAGGAGGGGTGGCCTGAGACAAATGCTATGACTGACTAGAGTATAAAAGGAACAGACAGGCAAATGGGCATGTTTTATTCTCTTGTTCTGCCTTCATTAACTATGACTTCGGTGTTTTCTTCTTCCCTTCCGTGTATAAACTAAGATGGAAAGAGAGAAATTGAGATGAGCTTTTTGTGTATGTGGCAGGCAGTCTTACTATGCTGGACTTTTTTGTAGTGCCCATGATACTCATAATCACCGTGGCTGTATTGTCTAGTATCAGAAGTTACCAGATGGCGTCACTCAGAGGAGAGCAGCTGAATGATGAGTTTCAAAGTTCACATTGACCTGGATGGATCAATTTGACTTTTAGACATCTGATAAACTTGTGAGATTTCAGGGAAACTTGGAGAATCTCAGCAGTTTTTGAAATCTTATGTGGGGAACACAAATCCTTCTGGGGTGCTGATAAGACCTGATTGTCTTCTTCACACAAATATACAAAACCACAACACGCATTCAGACATTTTGTACAATTTCAGGGTTTCACGGACTTTCTGTGAACTCTCTTTTTTGGAACCAGGTTAGATATGCCTGGTCTGGTTTGGTTCCTGAAATGGACCTCAGAAGGTTAAGACATGTTCCCAGGCAAGCCTTTTGCCTAGTTCAGATAGGGAGATAATGCTAATTGGAATTATTTTAAATTGCTGCACTTGGTATTAACTCAAGTGTCCTTTTGCTTCATAAATTTATACAACTTATACTTGCTCACATTTTTTATTTGTGTATGTACTTGTAATACA
This sequence comes from Taxidea taxus jeffersonii, assembly GCA_003697995.1. Classification (NCBI taxonomy): domain Eukaryota; kingdom Metazoa; phylum Chordata; class Mammalia; order Carnivora; family Mustelidae; genus Taxidea; species Taxidea taxus. The sequence continues at coordinate 7,941 of RCUC01157639.1, forward strand.
GCATTCAACATACAGCTTCAGAACCCTTGAAGGTAGTATTTTCTCTTTCCTCAAGCACAAACTTATAAAAACAATTTTTGAACAGAGACAAATAACAGGGATGTTCTAGTGTTATGCCCAGATCGCAGGACCACCACCAAGAAGACCACCGAGAGCCAGACGTTCTGAAATGCAAAAGCAAGGCTTTATTCAGGCGGGCTGCAGCTCGTTCTTCGTCCTACACACCGACACAGCGGAGTCTAGGAGGAAGCCCCGAGCTGAAATTTCACAGGGCTTATAAAGGCAAAAACCACAAAGTATTCCCGTGCAAAATCACATGTATAGGCGACCTTTAAAATGATTGGTGCTGGGGTTGCTTAAGCTGCGCTGTTCAGCGGGGATTGGCTACTTTGTCTAGGGTATATCTTTTGAAAGTTGTTTGTACCAGGGCGGGAAAGTTGCAGGGAGTAGCAAGACCGGTTGGGTCTTGATTAACTTATCTACAAAGTGGGGGTAGTTTGTGGTTTAGTAACCAATTCTGTTCCTGGAATTCCTGTCTCCTTGTCTGGAATTTATGCAAGCTCTGGGTCACTCATAGTTAAATATGAACAACAAAATGGCTACTGCCTCAAAACAGAGTTACTTTAGCCCTTCACTAGCAGCTATAGAATACATTACAGTTGTCAAAAAGCAATAAAAGAAATGCTTGTGTATGGTGACACTAATTAGTGGTTTTTTTAAATGCAGTGTGATTGATTTTTATATTTCACCTTTTGGAAGATCTAAAAGGGCTTTCAGTGTGTAAAAGTACCCAAATTGTAGCTACGCAAAGAAAGAATAAAAGGAAGCAGCCTATCACAGAATTCAAACTGAAGGAAACTTGGACAAGAGTGAGTGTGTGTGTGTGTGTGTGTGTGTGTCCACGCACACATGCACGTGCCTGCATGGCGTGCTCACAGTCCTGAAATGGCTACATTTCAAGGTAAAACAGACGTTATCGACTCTGAAATGATACATTCTCAAATGCATGATATCCAGCGGAGTCAGAAGACCCAATTTAAACAATTTAAACCGTAAAATAGGAACTGCAAAATACTTTCTCTTTTTTATTGTTTACTGTATTATTTTAATGGGAACCTAAAATTAGTCAGAACTATGTCACCAAATCCTTCCCCTTCTAAAATTCCTCCGTTTAGTTTAAAAGGAAAAGGCTTTCTTTGGGATTTGTAGAGCTGGAGGTGAGATAAATTATTTTCTAGTTTAGTGGCATTCAAGTCAGTATTTGGCATTAGCTGCATGCCAAATTTCTAGATGTTCTTAGGGTATGTTGAAAATAATTTTCTGTGCCTAATTTTTTACGTAAAATAAAAATCGATAAGGAACTTCGAAGAGGTTCACTCACTTAACATGCTTTCTTTTAAATGTACTCTCAGCTGGAAGATTTTCTTTCTTCATTGAATTTTGCTGCTGAGAAAATCTCTTCTCTTCCCTGACAATTGCCTGTGTGGTGATACTGGCTGTCTTCCTTCATGGGCAGGATGCCTAAGCACTTAATTGTTCATTCTCTACATAAGAATCACTTTGCTGAACAATGAAATGCAACTACCTCTAGGGTAAAATGCCACAGCTGTTGAGAGGCCTAAGCTCAACTACACACCAGTTTGGGGCCTGGCAGGGAAAAATGCAAACGCATTTGCAAGGCAGAGAAGGGATTGGTCATCTACTGGCGGGGTGAGTATTTAGTTCTAACAAACCTGGCTGTGCCCTCACCACCATTCCGGCTCAGCTCACTTCATCCCTGTCCTAACTTCCGTTTTCTTCCTCCTATCTTCAAAGGGTTAGTCTTTCTCTCTTCTGCCAGTTTCCCTCCTGCTTTTCTAGTTAATTTCCTCAATTGTCTGCTATTGTGTTGAGTAATTTGCGATTTCAAGTCAGCTGTCAACCCAAGTTTTCTGTTGAATCTCTGGAATTGATCTTGACATTTTGGTCCCAGTGTGCGCACCAGGGGAAGTTCTTTAATATGCTGAGGGAAGAAAGAGATGCTGAGGGAAACCGCTGGGCTGCCTTGGGCTGGCAACCCTGTGCCAATCAATGGAAACCAGTGACAAAATCTGAGGCTCACAGAGCTTTCTAGTTAATTTGATTTAGTCATATGACCCTTGTGACTCAGCCAATTGCAGGAAAAATTACCCATACATTCCCAGGCTGGGGGCCTTTTACTGGTGTGTCCAGTAACCGCCGGTGAAATCTCTACTAGGAGTAAGACTGCAGGGCTCCTCTTAAATTCACTTCTTCCAGAAACCTCTCTTACACCTCTCCAGTGTAAATTTTTATCTCTTTTCTCAACACTTGTGTGGATTTTATTCTTTGTACTTGGCAACTCATCACACACAATCTTGTAAGCCTGTGGCATTCCTTCTATTAAGCCCTGCAGGAGAAGCCTGAGTGTGAAGAATGGTTACCCTCTTATCTCCTAAATTTCACTTACATCTTTTTTTCCCCCCTTTGCAAAGAGCTTTAGTGTTTCCATTTGTTTCACAGCTTGGGTGAGAGCTCCAGGGTGGTTAAAAAGCTGCCTGAAGGCTACAGGGAGAGGCTCAAGCAGAAGCCAGGACACCAAGAGGATGCCAGAGGGGCCCCTCTAAGGCTCCTAGTCCTGCTTGTGGGTGAGCCTCTCCGAGGAGACATCCTTGCCCAGCCTAGTCTGGGAGAGCCAGCCTGTGGAGGTGAGTCAGATCATCATCTTCTTCTTGATGAGCTTACCCTCCTTATCCAGGAAGTAGTTCTTCAGGCAGTGGGGGAGGCTGCGCAGGCAGAACCCAGGGCATGCAAAGCCAGAGGGCCTGGTTCAGGTTCTTCTCTGGATCCTGTTGGTTTCCAGGGTTTATCTCATGGCTTCTGCATGTTCTGGAAGACAGTGGGCTGCTATCACTGGTTTTCCATCCTCAAGAAATGCTGGGTGCTTTCCCTCAAAGTGGCCCACATCTTGCACAGCCTTATCATCGTGGTTGACATTGAGGCCCAGAAAGAGGTAGGTGGAGGAGGCTCATAGATGCTTGTTGACCAGGTGGTTGATGGCAGCTTACATCTGTGTGGAATAATTCTGATGAATCTGGGAGCCCATGGTAGTTGGCAATAAGGAGCTAAGCTCAGAATATGGTGTTGGCTGGTCCCCAAGGTGGAGGACGACCGAGAAGATAGTTCCAAAGATCGAGATGGGAAAAGAGGTTGGAGGGTGGTTGGAGGCTGGAAGAAGGGGTGTCCCTGGGTCTATTCAGTGCAAACATGGTTGAAACAAGAGACAGATTGTGTGTCCCCTCCTTTTAAATTTGATGACTGCTGTCCTTATTGTGGTTTTCCATAGGACCTCACTTCCTTTACTCTTGCCCCTCTGCTATCTCCCTCCATTTCCTCCTCTACTGACCACAAGCAACCTTTTTCCTTCTTTTCTTCCTTTCCTTTCCCTTCCTTCCTTCCTTCCTTCCTCTCTCACAGTGAATAAAGCACTAAGGGCAAACAGCCAAGAGGAGAATAAAAAGACTGTTCCCAAAATTTGAGCCACTCACATAGTAATTAAAAAAAAAATGCATCCACTTTATAGTCACTTGGTCTGAGTCCCTTGCTTTCTAACTTGCAAACAGATAAACAGCAGTATGGAGCCCTAACACCCTCTTAAGAGATAATGAACTGTCCTGTGATGGACAAAGGAGACCATGATTTCTACCCTTAGCCTTTTTAGGATTTATCATTTTGCTGATGGTTTTATGAATACAGTCTCAAGAGATAGGTCACTTTCTTAGGTAAGAGCATGTATCTTCCTGCCCCTACCTAACACATGCATACATACACAGAAGAAAGTTTTCTCGATGCATTTAATATAATTCATTTATTCTCCAACACAGATTGTACAGATGATGATGTTTTAACTTTTACAGATCTATAACAGTGAAACTCATACAGTAGTCACTAAATACTCATGAATTGTATAGGGAACTATACTTTGAACATTTATTGAGCCTTACTTTGTGCATTTAATGGCAGCTATTGTCAAAAAGAAACATATTTTAAAGTTCTAATAATGTTAAGCAACTGTATTTTAGCTCTATGATTACATTAGAGTGGAGATGCAATTTTTCTTCTGGACATATTGAAGTAAGTGAAAAGAATAGATCAGCGTTTGTGTGGACAGGAATGTCACTTAGCAAACTGTGTGCCTGCTCATTGATGATAGCACTTCTATCTCCCTCTCTCTTCCTCCCTTCCAGTGGCTAAGTCTAAGAAATATACACTTAAACAAAACCGGAGCTATTATGCTATTAAATGTTTACATTCCATAGGCTGGTTCTCAGTTGAAGACCTAGATATTCAAATGCCTCTAAATTAAAAGTTGATTTATCCCCTCAGCCTTAAGGGCTATACTGTTCCAGAAAGGTCATGACCACACAGGCTTTCCTAGTTAACTCACTTCACAGGTAATTGATCTGATCATTTGGCTTTATGTACCAGCTGTACACGCCAACTTTCCTCTTTACATCTTTGGCCTGTATCTCCCCAGAACTACAGACTTGTATATTCAACGGTTTACTAGAGAACTCTGTTGGGATGACCAATAGACATCTCAAGCTTAATATGCTCAAAACCAAATGCAAGATTTTACCCCCAAACCTGTTCTTCCCCAGTTTTATCTTAGTTCCACTTTCTCAGATCATATTTGAAGTTATATTCCATTCTTCTCATACCCCATATCCCTTCTGTCTTCAAAGTCTGTTGGCTCTGCTTTAGAAAAATATCCAGAATTTATATGAAAAATGTGATGTATTCACACTTGGCATTTATGCAGCAATGAGAATGAAGTAATACATCTACAGTAACACTATGGTTGAATCTCACAAAATATAGTGTTGAAAGAAGCCAGATGCATAAGTATATAATCTGCGATTTTATATAAAGGACAAAGCCAGGCAAAACTAACCTATGCTATTAGAAATCAGGTTGCCCTTGAAGGTCCGTGACTGGAAGAGGTTGTGAAGGAGTTTCCAGATGTTTAGTTTGTGAAAATTTATCAAGCTATATGTTTGTGAAATGTACACTTCCCTGTCTGATACTTCAATATATTGTAGGGGTGGGAAGATGTTCCCCTTTTTTCCTTTCTAGGTTCTTTTAGCTGTTAATTAAATTGAGATAAGACAGATTAACAGAGAAAACAAACAAATTTAATTTCATATGCATGTGAGTCTCCAAGACCAACAATTGAAGCCAATATGCCATCCTAAGTTAAGGAGAAGGGGTAAAGGGTCTGGGGCTTCGAAGGGAAGAAAAATAATTCATAGGAAGATGGGAAGAGCAAATGCTTGGTACACAAATGTTTGTCATGCCAGGGATGCAGGGGGGAATTTGAACAACAGGCTCTGCGGAGCTCCTGGAAGTTTACCAGGCCTGGCTTAGACTCCCTGTGGTTATCTCTGGTTATACCTCTCTTCTGGGACCAGGCCCTCTCTCTCAATTCTTAAAAGCAATTAAAGGAAGGTTAAAAGCTCCTCCTGAATCTTTTGGACCTTTATTGTCTTTAAGTCAAAATAATCCATATGCCAAAGTGGCCCATTTTGGGGAGGCTTCTTCTAAAGCCCTTCCATATGATATTTCTGTGAAAATAATATGGGGAGGCACTGCAACCTCTCTGGTTGAAACACCGTTGTCTCTTGACCAGATCTTAGGGGTGGCGTCCTACCTGACTCCCTTGTTTCCACTCCTGCACTCTTAAAGTGTGTACCCATCAGTACTCTTTTCAACATGTTATTCATATTGAATGAGTTCTGAAAAGTACTATTTTCAATATGTTACTCAAATGTTACTCATACTCATTCATAAACAAATATATCATTTTTGTTCAGAAGTCTGCAGTGGCTTTCTGTTTCTCTTGAATAAAAACCAAATAAGAAGTCTTACAAGCCCCCCCCCCCCCCCCATGATCTATTGCCTTCAACTCTCTTACTTGCCCTTTCTCTTAGTCCCCTTCTCATAGGTCCCAGCCACACTGGCCCAACATTCCTTGATACTGACCTCACCTCTGCTTTAGGACATATCAGCTGTCTTGTCTCCTTATCTAAAGGGTCCATCCCTCCTCATATTCAGGGTTTCTTCCCACTTTTTCTGTTCTCTGTTCCAGTGTTTCGTCACCATAGAGGGCTTCTATGGCCATCCAATATAAAATAACATCCCTGCCACTTCCCAGCCACCTTAATCTACTTATTTTTGTTCCTATAAAAATAGTACCATATGACAAATTATATTTTTAATTTGTTTATTCTGTTTGTATCTTTCCTAAAATGCTTAATCCATGAGAGCAAGGATGGATAGTGTGTGTTCACCTAATGGGTTTCTTCCTGTATCTTTAGTTTCTGGATCAAGTCCTGGCAAATGGCTGGACATCAGTGAATATTAGTTGAATAAATGAAAGCAGATGTGGAATAGGTAATCAGTGTGGCAAGAACTACAATACTTCATAGATCCCAGACCTGGTATTGCCAACTTTCTGAGTATATCCCAAAGGGAAAAAAAAAAATTAAAATAGCAACTTTCATAATATTGTTCACATGCTTTTTTCATCCGTCTTACACAAATGCTTAAGTAAAGGAAGAACTCATCTAGATGATCCTAAATGGGGGCAGGGGAGAGAAGATCCCCAACACCTGTGAGGAGTGTTTTTGTGCACATTCTATAAGGAAATATATTGCTACTAATTGAAAGGTATCTTATCCCACCTTGTCGAAATATGGAAATACCTGAAAAGCACTAGCAAGTGTTTCTATGTGATTTACCACCTATGAGAAACAAATGACTATGTTGGCATGAAACCATATTTAAGTAGAGAAGCAGAACAGAGAACAATTAGTAAGTATAGATTGTGATCTTCTAATTTTATTCATTGTGATTAGCAGAGGTAGAGAATATAATTGGGTCTAAGTTTTATTTTTGATCCTAAATATGAGGCCTCAGCTGGCATATTTTCATCTGGGAAAATAATTTCTAAAACATTTTACACACATAATGTAAAGTGTAAGGTCACTAATTAAATGCATCCTACTATAAGATTTATTGTTGCAATACCTTAGCTTGTTTTCACTTTGTAGAACTATAAATTAAGAATCTTTTTTTTCTCTTGGAGACATGGCAGAGGAGGGGAACTAAAAACATTTATTCCTCAGAAAAGTGGGCAGAGGTGAAGTGAGGACCACACTTTAATTACAATATTGGGAGACTCTCCTTAGCTAACTTAGAATAAACTAAGGTGCCAGCTGAGAGGTACCTGTCTTACACAACGCTGGAGAACTTCCAAGAGGGATCACATCCTATAGATGTTTGGTTGTGATTCTTATTAACATGTCACTTGGCAACAGTTTCTTAAAACAACTCTCCAACTAGCACCTTTTGCTCACTTCCCATTACCCATTAATTTTAATGTCTCACTGTTCTTCAATCCCACAAAAGAAATTTGATCATTCCTGCTTCTGAACCCTGTATCCATTGTGGAATTATGCTTTGCTCCTTTCTCACCATCACGTGCCCAGCTTTTTCTTCAAGATGTTGAATTATCTGTCAAACCTAACCCCTCAGCTTGCTTTGGCATTATCTTCTATATAAATTTACTCTATTCCTGCTTCTTTGTTCTTCACTCTTATTGGAATTTCATTGTGGTTACTAATAATAAGCTACCGATAATAAATTAGATGACCAAGACCAAAACCAGTAATAAATTAGATGACTTCCTTAAAACATTCCTTAGATCCTCTCAGCTTCAAAATAATCACTGCTGTCCTAGGGCTGTAATGTATATGTATAAGCATACATGCACAATCTTCAGCGACCAGGGTAGAATAGCATAAGTAATCAAAATTTCCAGAAATCAGTGCTCTTTTGAATACAGACATTGCTTGCATCCTAGCCCATGTGGACTTACTCATTTTATAGCCTTCCTTTGCTGACATTCTATGTCTGATCTTATCTAAATGTAAACAAACAAACAAGCAAAAAAACCCCAAAACACAAAGCAGTTGGAAAAAACAACAAATCAATCCACATTAAAAAATTGAGAAGATGTGATTCTCTTAAATAATGTAATGTCTAATGAGACGGATAACAAGCAAAAATGATGCAATATGTTACTTGTTAAAAATGATATCTAATATTTGAGTTTTAATCTTACGAGCTTAGCACTGTTCAGTCTTTTCAATGTGTTAACTGATTAAATCTCACAGACATCATAAGAGGTAAGCATTGTGTGTGAAACACATCGCAGAGAAAAGGTTGATAGCACATTTCTAGTAGAACCTGCATGAGTCGGAGAAATGTTCATAGAGGAGACAACCCTTGAAATGAAACTTCATGGCTGAAGTCTTACAAGTCTATACATGTGAAAAGCATTCAAAGGAAGTAAAATGTTTAAAAAAGCTGAGAAATTTGAGCAGGTACAAAGTGTCAGGGAAAGAAGCATGTGCCAGATTTTGAAGTGGCAGAGGGAGAATGACAACAGTTGAGGCTTGTCAGAAGCTTGAAGGTAAAGTCACAAAGGATGTGGTAGCCATAGTAAAGGAGTTTACTTTCTTTCATGTGGTTATGAAAAGACTTAAATCATGTTGAACCTGATAGTGATCTGGTTTGCCTGTTAGCAGAGCCTTTCTTGTATCCTAATGAAGGATGCCTCCCTGGGGGTCTTAGGGGAAGGGGAGGAAGCCAGGAGGCATGACAACCACCCAGGGGTCATTTTCAATAGTCCAGGTAAAAAGTGATGAGCATTGCACTTATGGCAGTACTGGCAGTGAAAAAAGGGCATATGTACCTTGTTATGGTAGAATTACAAGCACGTGGTGAGTGGAAGTGGGGTGTGAGGAAGATTGGGGAACAGAGGCTTCTGTCTTAGCCAGCCTGTGCATTCTGAGACCACTTACCAAGATTTTCAGTATGAGGAGAGAGAGCTTCTGGGAAGGTCACATAATGATATTTGGAGATGTTGCATTTGACATGCTTCCTGGACCTCCAGACAGAGATGTGCCAATAGGCAGCTGGACACAGGGCCCTAGAGCTCAGAAGGCATTCAGACTAGACATGCATATTTGGCAATCTGTGTTGAAAAGGTGTAAATTAAACTCCTGGGAGGAAGCAAGCCAGTTAGGGAGAGCAGATCACCTGAGAAGAGAAACGGGCCAAATAAAAAGACAACTAAGGGAATATCTGCATTTGGAAAAATGCACTTCTGGAGCAGAGAGTACAAATGAGAATTGTTAAGTAGTAATTTTGTAGTCATTCATATATCCATGGTAGCCAAAATCAATAGTGGACATAATATCTTAGGGAGAATTTGTAGAAAGAGAGTAGTAAACTGAGGCATAATGACTGTGGATTAAATAAATGACCTTCAGCATCTTTTGAAAGTCATTTCATTGTGATGCTAGAAACACAGTGGGTTTGTGACTTTTTAATGAAATTATTTAGGAATCAGTTTGTAACGCCAGAGGTTTATTACTGGAATCAGGTAAACTATAAATAGAACTATCTCTTAATGACCTCTGTACCCATCATTAGCTCTGGTGTTACCTCTTCAACCTCCAGTTTTGATTAAAATAGGAGTTCATCGTTCCAGTCTTTTTTTTTTTTTTTTTTTTAGCTTTTATTTATTTGTTTGCCAGAGAGAGAGAGAGATAGAGCGAGCACGCACAAGCAGGGGGAGCTGCAGGCAGAGGGAAAGGGAGAGGGAGAAGCAGGCTCCCCACTGAGCAGGGAGCCCAATGCAGGGCTCCATCCCAGGACCCTGGGATCATGACCTGAGCTGAAGGCAGCTGCTTAACCGACTGAGCCATCCAGGCACCCCTGTTTCAATCATTCTTATGATGATTTTTAATGCCCCTAATAGAGATCATTACTAAGACCTGTTAGCATGCATAATAAGACATACTAACTGATTTATATAAGCCATAAAAATTAAGGTTAAAGAATTATTTTTATCTCACTTGTTTTTAAGAAGTAGAAATTGTGAAATTTTCTTCAGATCATTTAAAACTTAGAGACTAAATATTGGCTGGACCTGATTGATTAATCCTTTTATATATTTATTTCCTAAAAATTGAATGAGTCTTTTATTTTGAATTAATGCAGATCTGCAGAAATCATACTTTGATTCATTTACAACACTATGGGCAGGGACATAAAATTAGCCCAATATAATTATTGATAGAATTGAAAACTATTTAAATAATATTTTCACCTCCAGCCTAATCATTAGACGTACAAGAGGCCATCAGAGATCTGTTCATTGGTTTTCACTGAGTGTTGGGGTATTAAGTGTAGGAGGTCATAGTTTGAGCTGCAGGGCCATAAGAATCTCATTAGGTCATTGAGACCTCAGAGTTAAATCTGGTTTTGTTTGTTTGTTTGTTTGTTTGTTTTCCTATCCCTGTCCTAAAATTTCCTCTTCTGGTTCTTTTTACCTCTGCTTTCTTCTTCTGAATTCCCGAAGGTTTATACAATAAAGAAATGGTACTTGATATACCTACACTGATAATGGGTCAGGATAATATTGTGAAATATTAATATTTGTTTCATATTGTTTGTATCTTCTCTCATGAAGTGATTAAGTCCCTGTGTGTGACTGCTTCGGGGTAGTGTGATTGCTTAGTGATAAAGCATTTTTTTTTTCCTTTTTTATGAAAACCTATATTCTTTTATGGATTCAGGCTGATGGGGAGGGGGAAAAAACCAGAAGACTAGTACTTTTGAGAAGATGAAGTAGAGAGAAGTAAACATAATCTCCTAAGACTAGAAAGGAGATGGTGGAACGTGTTCCCTACAAAGACCAAACCAATGACTAAGCCCTAACAAGACCACAGAACACTGCTAGAGACTACCAGCATTTGTCAAGATGTAGGCCCATGTCAAGCAAGGGATCTTGTGTAATGTGAACAATGAACTGTAATCATTCTTTTTTTTTTTTTTTTTGAGATTTTATTTATTTATTTGACAGAGATCAACAAGTAGGCAGAGAGGCAGGCAAAGACAGAGGGGGAAGCTGGCTCCCTGCTGAGCAGAAAGCCCAATGCGGGGCTCAATCCCAGGACCCCAGGATCATGACCTGAGCTGAAGGCAGAGGCTTTAACCCACTGAGCCACCCAGCCGCCCAACTGTTGTCATTCTTGACCTTATATCAGAAGCTCCTTCTCAGTGCGGAATGGCTACGTAATATACCATTGCGTGTAGGTGTATATATCCCACATCTTTATCCATATCATGGGATACGTGGGTTGCTTCTATATCTTGATTATTGTAAATAATGCTGCATCAGTATTATTTTTAATTCTAAAGAGGAATGGGGGAGGAGTGGCCTCCTGAATTCACCATTAAGTTTCTCAAGAGCCAGATTTAAATAAAATAAGATCCCGTTTTTACACAGTGCAGTTGTGGATGTAAATTTATACCAACTGTTATAATTCTTTTATTTAGCAAAAAATAATTTTGTATCAGGTCTGTTCTTTCTCAGCTGTAGGAATCTGGCCTTATAGATGACTGACATGTTCTTGACTGTCATAGGCCTCGTAATGACAGAGGTCTCCATGACTTTCTCACATTTCTGCACATTTTGTAAGCAGAAGCACTAAGTGCTCTTTGTACCAGCCTATCTTTTCAAGGACATTTATATAGTAAATGGCCTTGGAAATAGAGACATTATCTCCCTTTGGACCAAAGGGCAAGTTTGTTTGCATCCTTAGAAGGCAGAGATAGTGTCTCTTTTTAGAGCTAAGGGCAGGCATGCCAAATGTCCAGTATAACTGGAAGTTTGTACCTCTTAATCCCCTTCAGCTAATTTGCCTATGTCCTCTCCCACTTTCCCTCTGACAACCACCAATTTGCTCTCTGTATTCAAGAATCTATTTTTTGTTTGTTTCATTTTTTTAGATTCCACCTATTAGTGAAATCATGAGGTATTTTTCTTTCCTTGTCTGATTTATTTCACTTAGCACAATTACCCTCTGCGTACATTCACCTTAGCACAAATGGCAAAATTTCATTCTCTTTTAAGGCTAATAATATGCCATTGTGTGTGTGTGTATATATATCCCGCATCTTTATCCCTTCATCTATAGTGATACTTGGGTTGCTTCTGTATCTTGGCTATTATAAATAATGCTGCAATAAGCATTGGAGTGCACATGTCTTTTTGAATGAGTGTTTTTGTTTCCCTTGGGTAAATACCCAGTAGTGGAATTACTATCCAGAAATACTGGATATAGTTCTATTTTAGATTTTTTGAGGAATCTCCATACTGTTTTCTACAAGTGGTTGCACCAATTTATATTCCCATTAATAGTGCACTAGCATTCCTTTTTCTCTACATCCTTGCCAACATTGTCATTTCTTCTTGATATGAATTGTTTAATATTATATTTCTCTGTCCCATAGGCAGCTGATGAGAATACTGTGATATTTTGTGTGTGACTCAGAACCACAATTTGAAACAGAAAGTGAAGCAAAAAATAGGCATTCAACATTGTTATGAAAGAAGGCTGCTCTGTGCAGGCATCTTTTGTATTAATGCTATCTCAGAGGAAGGATATGTTAATTAATTTGTCTTTTTAGTGAAATAAGTGCCTTCTTTCCGATCTCCTTGTTCTCAGGAGAAATATTTGTTTCTAACAATACACAGGAGTTCTTAGCATGTAGGCACAGTCACCTTTCATTTTGAGGGCATTGGGCAATAGATGGGGAAAAGGGTTTTTCTGGGCCCTAAAAAAAGTCTTAGTCCTGAGAATGAATACTTAGGGTTATAAGTGTCACTGTGCCAGCAGTGAACACCAGATCTCAAGTGACAGGGATTCCCATCAGTTCTTTGTTATATTTATATTTTTTTGTGTTTGTGGTTTTTGAGGCTCAAAGGGATCCTGGACAGGGGTCCCCACTGTAAGGACAGAAACGGATCTTGTAAAAGAGGAAGAAAACCAGGTATGGGATCTTTCTGGAACTTAACAAAGATTTTGCCATTATAATCCCATCAGCAGCTATTTAAAAATGGTCTAAATTATGCCCAGATTTGTGATAAATTTATAGATAAATGCTTCTCTTATCCTGGCCAAAAAATAAAACAAAAAATGAAAAAACGAACAACAAAAACCAAAAAACTTAGAAACAAAAACAAAAAAGAAAACCAACACATACACGTAATGATAACCTCTTTAAGGCCCAAGGGACAGCAGGGACCAACAGGAAAGAGTTGGAGCCCACTGGGAAACAGCATATGGACCTGCAGGACAAGTGGTCAGAGCTGGATAGCTTTTGGCAAGCCCAGGATTTCAAGTCAAGTAAGGGACTCATGCTGGGAAGAAAAATGCATCTAGCAGCATTAGTTAGGTAATGAGAAATGGCTTTATTATGATCAAAGTGGGCCACTAAAAATGCAAACAGAAGCTTCTTGCCTGTATATGCTAAAAAACAAAACAAACAAACAAATGCAATCCCCCAGGTTTTCTTTTATTCTCAGCATGGCCTGGAGTATTGAGTTAACCGTCCTGGATAGTAACAGTGGAGGATAAGATGGACATAACCCGCAAGGCTCACAGTGTAGTTATACATGTTAAATCAATTACTTTCCATGTGATTTGCTCTAAAGAAGGGCCTGTTTCCTCTTCTACTTCAAGGTCTGTTGCCAAAATTCTCATTAGGGTTATATATTATGTCTTTAATAAAAGGTACCTCTCAAAATGCAAACAGTGTATGAAAAATATAAAACATTATCAATATAAGCTATCAATGCCAGAGTGGTATGAAAGGGACTTTCTGGTTTTATACCACAAAATATAAATATAGGGACTAGAATGAGGAAGTAACTAGTAATCATCTAGCGTAACTCAGGTAGAGGACAGATAGGATGTGATGGAATATGGGGAGGCCCACAGAAGCTCAAGCATGCGAGCCCAGGCAGTTGTCTAAAAGGAGGTAATAGTGTTCTTGTTTCTCATGTTTAAATGGGAGACTTAGTCAAGAAAGAGGAGCTTAATCTAACAGAAAAATTGGCCTGTTTTTCTTGTGTTTATACACTGAAATCTCTTGATTTACAAAAAAGACTTTGTGATGAGGAGTTAAACAATTTTGAAAGTTTAAATATGTTCTCCTTTTCTCATTTGTAAAGATTAGTAGTTGCTTTAGGATTGCTTTGTTTCCTGGTATGGACTTCATTAAATGAAACATCTTTAATCACTTATTTTTCTTTATGTTTACACTGCTTACATAGAGGGTTTCTGCATTCTGTCTCAGTGACACTAAGATATCCTTTTCCTGATATCTCTCTCTATCTATATCTATCTCTCTCTCTATATATATATGTCTATATCTATATATCTATACCTACTTATGTATGTATCTATCTATATATATATATGCAAGAAAGGAGATCTTTGTCATTAACTAGTCTGGTGGATCCCAAAGTGTGATCCCAAGACCTGCAACATCAGTATTATCTGGAAACTTGGTTAGGAATCCATAGTCTCCATCCCATGCATGGTCTGCTGAGCCAGACATTCTGGGGTTGGGGCCAGCAATCTGTGTTTTAACTAAACTTCCAAAGGATTCTGAACCATTGGTCTAGTTGAACACTTACAGCTCCAGATCAGGAAACAGGCTCAAAGCAAGATGGTGCTAGTCCCCTAGTTTTCAGATGTCCACTCTGGTGCTTTTGTCACTGTGCTGAGCTTCATTCATGTCAAGAACACAGTTGTTATGTTCTGGTGGATCCTGGACTTTCCAGTCCTCCATAGACATCCCCAAAGCTATCAGAAACTTCTCATAGTACAAAAGGACAATTTTATCTCTTTTTAGTCAGTTAGATTTCTTACAGTTTTTATTTGCAAATCTAAAATCTTTGTAAAACTAGGAGCAGAAGAGGAGATGAAGCATGGGGGTGAAACAGGAAAATAAGGCAAACTTTTTTTTTTTTTAATGAAAATAAAGTGATGCTTGAGAGAATAGCAAGTTAATATGAGGTATCTAGAAATTATGATGTGTCCAAGCTGAGACTTTGAAACCACTCAGAAGAACTCTGTATCACTAATGAAGAGAAGAGACAGACACTTGAATATCTAAAAATGAAAGCAAATTTGAAAGCAACCGACAAGAATTCCCAATAGTGGGAATTCTGAATAAGACTTTCAGGATGTCCTTACAAAGCAAAGCATTTGATTACACAGAATTTTCCCAGGAATTTTGTTTTCATGCTCAGAAACATAAAACCAATGGATTGGAGTCCTCAGTTAATCTCTGAATCTTCCAAGGTGAGGAGGGGAAAGGTGGCATGACAGTGTTAAAAACAGACAATCTGGTTTATCCTTGAAGGAAGGTGGATCAGGGAACCTTAGCCCATATTTGCAGTCTAGTCATTTGAGATTGGAAGAAGCAAGGAACACTTCTAGGCAGCTCCTGCATGTGGTCTATGGCTAAGTACAGCTATTTTGGGGAGTCTCAGCTTTTCATTATAGTTCCAGTATAGCCTCAGGCCTTATTTCAACCTTCTGACCTCATTTCCCCTTTTCTGATACATGTTCATGTATAACTAAATACTATATAATTATCCTACATGTGGGTCTAGGTGCTTTAATCTTGTCTCTTGCCACACTTCCCTTAATCCCATAACCAACCCTTTCCTGTAGTATTGTTCTTCTATAGAGTTGGTCTCCACAAAGGCAGACTGAAAAGGTTCCTTCTTGGTATGGCTTGAGGGTTGATCCTCCAAGAGCTCTCCTTGCCTTATCATCCAGAAAGGCATGTAGAAATAAGTCATGTGGAAGATATTGTATAATAATCTAATTTTGTACAACCTATAAAGCTGCAGAAATTTAAATCCTCCTGTCTTTTACTGTATATAACAAGGATTTGGAGGTATTAGTTGGGCTGATATGTCTCTGGAACAAATAATGAAGCTTAGGAGAGAGCAAGAGAAATATTACTGTAGCTTTTAAGTTTTTTCTTAAAATTGTTTAGCATCATTGAACTGAAAGGAACCTCAAATTCACTGTCTTAATGTCACATTAGCATATTTTTTTCATTTTATAAACTACATTTAATTTATTTTTCCACAGGGTTAAGGTAGTGATCATTATGAGAACATTTTTTTTTTCATCTGTCATAAAGGAACATCTCAGACACAGATGTAGGTCAGTAGTCATGGTAATAACTTATTCTATGGAATGATAGAATAATGCCAGTTTTTCTGAGAAGGGAAAAGTTCAGGGATGTGGAACTGAGTAGTAAAGGAGAAACAGTCACAGGATCGGAAAGGCCAAATGACATGGTTTTTCAGACATTGCACAGGATTGTTTCCTGTGGAACCTCACATCCATATGTGATTAAACTCTGACTTGTGTCAACATTTCAGATTTTGCTAAATGTCATTCCTTTGTCAAATGCAAGAGAGAACTTGTGTAGTGATTGGAACTCAAATTTGGAAGGAAACTATTTTTATAAGAGTTTTTAAACTACTTTGGAAAGTTAGAGAACTTTAAGAATTTTGGGGAAACTTGCACTATATATTATGAAAAAAAAAAAAAGCTGGACTTTTGCTGCTTCCCTCATGCCATACTTATGCTAAACACTCAGGATTAAATATTCTCTTCTTTTTGAGTGGTCACTGCATTTAGATGCATACACCTTCACCTCAGATTGTATTTTGATTCCCTTTTTGAGTAAAAACTGACTGCCCAGTTGATTATCTTCTGCAGTCAGTTTTACCTCTCCTTGTCAGACTCTCCACAATACATCTCCCACATTGAAAAATAAAGGGAACACCATCAAGAGTTCACTGAGATTAACGATGCCTTCTATCTTGTAGAGGACTGACTGGGGTTTTGTGGAATTTAGGAGAAGCCATCCAGCAGGGGCCAAAGAGATCTCTTCCACATGGCCAAAGGGAAAACAGGCAAGGTAGATGGCAAGGAGGAAGGGGCTTCAGTTCTAGGAAGACATGTTGGTGGGAGTTTAGGCAAGGGCACACTGAAGGTTAGGCAGGAAGAGAAGAAGTATTGAATAGTCTATATATTTTCTGATAACTTGCTTGCTGAAGTCAAATTGCAGTTTGATGCATGCTTGTTTGGGAGATTTAGCAGATGTAGCTAATTATTATTTGATTACAATGTGATGCTCACCATTGATTGTTTGCATCTGATCAGAAAATCTCACATCCTTCAGAAGAGGTAGAAAAGGATTATGGAAATGTACTTAAAAATGGTCCCTGGAACCTTGAGAAATATTCAGTTGTTGCTTCTAGATTAATATATCAGGAGACCTACAAAGACATTTTAACCCAGCAGTGCCTGACATCCAGATTTGTGGTTTTTGTCCAAGGAAAGGTAAGAGTAGACAGTTTATTTGCTCATTACAAGTTCTTTAGAGAAGTTGGAAAGGGTTTGAGGATGGTTTTTCTGTGTTTAACTTATTAGAGGGGGCAAATTGTTTTCAAACAGGATAGAAATATATTGGATAATATGTCTTGTCCCCCAACTAATATTCCTCAGTCATTGTGGAGAACAGCTTCCTACATATGTAACCTAATAGCAGGTGGCTCAGCCGTATCTGTTTCCTCTTGCTTTCTTCTGTAGGAGACTTTTCTGCCACAGACTTTCAGAACTCTTGCGAGAAATCATCTGGACATTCTTGGTCATGTATAAACCTTTAGTTCCAAGTCACTGATGTTCCTTGACAAATGGAGTCACTAGAGTCAATGAATAAGGGCTCCTTTTTCTCTGCCTTTGGCAGACAGTGATGAGGTGTCTTCTACAATGATGAGATGTCTGTGCGAAGATTCCCAATAGTATCAAGTCCCAAATCCCCACTGTGGGAGTCTGCTTGAAAATACACCACTGGGTTGGATTTCTCTTCCACTTTGTTCCTCTTTACCTTGACCTTCACTTCTTCTGTTCTTCTAGGGATTGCTTTCCAAAATAAATAAACCACACAGAAGCGCTTTTTTCGAATCTGTTCCTTACAGACATTCAGACTAAGATATTTGGTATTAGAAGTAGCCCTAGAAAATAACGCTTTTGAATGAGATTCTGAAATAGCATGGAAGAGATGACTCCACTGGTGTGTTAAATAGGGAAATGATAATCTATGGATTTGGTAGCCTCATATTTACTTTTATTTTTATTTATTTATTTTTTTAAAAGATTCTATTTATGCAAAAGAGATTGAGGAAGAGAGAGGGAGAAAGCACAAGAGTACAAGCGGGGTTTGGGGGGGGTAGGCGGCAGGCAGGAAGAAAAGCAGGTCCTTGCTGAGCAGGTATCCTGATATGGGACTCCATCCAAGGACTCTGGGATCATGACCCCAGCCAAAGGCAGACTCTTAACTGACTGAGACACCCAGGTGTCCCTATATTTAGTTTTATTATCTCACAGTTTATCCAGGGAATTATAGACCCACCCTGTGCTAATTTCCTTGATTCTTGAGTACAAAATTGGAGTAGATACTCGGAGTAGTGGTGGGACCCTCATATTAATTCTATGATCTGTGGATCAGATTATGATTGGAAAGAACAATGTTAGAAAAGATATGATATGATTGGAAAGATAGGAAAAAATATGATAGGAAAGAACAAAGAGAAGCCTCTGACTCCTCCCAGAACAATACAAATCAGAGCTAACCTTGTATCCCAACAGTAATTGGATAGATTAATGCCACCAACCAAGACCTAAGGCACATAATAGTTATGATTCTCATTCATTTTACCATTTATTTAATCTGAATAACCCTTGAAACAGCCAGAGGAATCATGACATCTGTCACCTAGGCCATGTAACCCGGCAGATCCAACAGTGCCATGAAGCATGTGCTGGTTAAACATGGTGTGTGGGTTTGCTGACAAACTCCAAGAAGAAAACTGCATTGCAGACCCCTATGATTCTGGTGTATGCCAGTGCCTTCTATAGCAGATTCTGTACCTAAGCCAAGACGGGGAGATAGTCACAGAAGGCTAAGAACGGAGAGAGAAAAAAATGGATGCAGTAGCAAGGGCTGGAACATTGAAGGTATGCTATCAGGGAGAAACTTGCCTACCTTTCTGGAAAAAAAATATTGTAAATCTGTGAAGCCAAGAGACTTAAATTTCTATCTCTGAGTTGTTATATCCATTAATATGGATTATAATGTGACATTCTATAGGAAGAACAAGAATCATGCCTGGTTTTCATTAAATATTAGTTTTTATTATTCTTATCATTGATGACTAATTAGATTGAGTATATTTCACAGTAAATACTAATAAAATATTAGAACAAGTTCTGTTTTAAATGGTCACTTTTGGCAGTAGAGATCATAGTACATGGCTTGGAAATAGATCCCAGATTTCCTAAGGGACCTTTCTTTCCAGGTGCGAAGGGATAACATCGTAAACAGAAGTTACTGAAATACCAGTCATTTTGTCACATCGAATATTTCTTCCTCTATTTACAGAGTGGAACTGCAGGAATTAATTACTTCAGGAAAATGGTGATGTTACTAAGGGTAATGTCAGACATTGAATGATTTTCGTCTGTTATGCCAAATTTTACTTTTTACACACACACACACACACACACAAGCTCTATGCCCCTTGTGGGGCTTGAATTCATGACCCTGAGATCAAAAGTCACATGATCGGGGCACCTGGGTGGCTCAGTGGGTTAAGCCGCTGCCTTCAGCTCCGATCATGATCTCAGGGTCCTGGGATCAAGTCCCGCGTCAGGCTCTCTGCTCAGCAGGGGCCTGCTTCTCCCCTCCCCTCTCTGCTTGCCTCTCTGCCTACTTGTGTAATCTTTGTCAAATAAATAAATAAAATCTTAAAAAAAAAAGTCACATGATCTACCAACTGAACCCCACCAACTTTTACTCATTTTTTTTAATTCTTCCTGGAGCCCTGGCCACTCATATTCTTAGACTGAGTAACACCTCGGGTTATTAAGTGATTGAGCTGCTTCTGGCCTACACTGTTCCCATTCAGCAGCTGGATTATGGGTCCTTTATTACCTTCGGAGAGTCCTTGAAGAAACTGCTGACAAAGACTGTTATTAGAGAAGTAGTTGGGGATAGAGGGTGAAGCAGGAAGTCTCAAATGGCGACAGAAAGAGCTAGAAGATCACTTGTTGGGTAAATTATCTTGGTTACATGTCTTTTTATTCCTATTTGTTCCCTTTGAATTCCTATTTATGACTTGTCACTTTCAGCGACAAAGTGGTTTTTAAAATACTTTTGAATATATTATCTTTTCTTTGCTCTTTCTGTCCTTAATGTGCATGAACAAGAAAATAATTATGTTTTACCACCAACTAGGTGAGATGAGATAAATGCGGTGATAGCTTTGAAACATTTGAAAAGTTAAAAGCTACACCAAAGTAGGTTCTGTAAGAATTTAATATTGTATATAATATAATGACAAAAATGTATTTATACTGTCTTCTTCACAGAAATTTTTATTATATACTGTTCATGTTATTTTCAGAGTTGAATCTCCCCTGAATTATTTCCCTCATCCACCATTGATTTTATATTCTTCTTCCTTTATACTTCTTTTTTGCAATGATAAAAAATAGTACAGTTGAGAAATGCCTTAGACTGTGATCCCTTAGACTTAGATCCCTTAGAACTTGTTCTTGCTAGAGAAGACATTGGACAATTTGGTTATGATCCTGTGCCTAAGTTTTATTACAATTTTAATGCTAGAGAAAACACTCTAGTAGGCTAATTCAGGGAACCATTCTTGGAGGAATATTTTATAAAATAGGGAAACAACTAGATAATAATTGTTAGACCGATGCAAAAAGAAAATGGAAATCTGGATAAAGATTACTAGAATCTTGACTGAGGGGCAACTGGCTGTGTGGTAATTGGATTACCCCTTTCCAAACCAAGTTTTAAATATATTATCATCAAAAAGGTATTTTAAAAATTATCAGAAATCCTTAATTCTGCCCCAAAACTGATTAAAAATTGCAATATTGTTTCCAGATTTAGGGAAAAGAAATATCTTTACATACGTATTTTTTTCAATATATTTCTTTCTCTTGTCATATAGTGACATTTCAGTCCTCACAGAAACTGTTTCATAAATTGCAAATTTTTTAAATCTTAAGAAAGTATGTTTACTTTTTAAATGTGTACTGAACTGCTAGGGGAAAAAAAAAATCTACTAGGTGAGAAAAAACATGAGCTGATTTTATTCTATTTACTCTATTTTGACCAGAATCACAGTTACACAGCCATTTTTTATTATGTTTGCACAGTGATTGTTCATTTTTCTTTGTTAATTTTTTGGAGGGGTGGTGTTGAGCAAAATGAAAAGAATTATAGCAACAAAACACACTAAAAGAAGATATATATTTCTTATTTGGCATAGTTGAATTGTCTCTGGCAGTACTGACCAACATTTTTCTGTACTTCAAGGTCAAAGCACATCTTGAGGTTAAGAGTCAGAGTGGGGCAAATTCAATGAGATTTAATCCATAAATCCCATTGACTTTAATCCATACCATGAAACATGGGAGACGATTATTCTAAGGAGGATGGCAGCCAATTATTTTTCTACATCTTTAAAGAATAAAATAGGAAAGATATTTGCCTAAGTTAAGACTGGATATTAAGGACATCATTGTAAAAAACTTGAAAACAGGATTAGGGATTGAGAAATGTCTTCTTTAAAGATGCCAAAAATTAAAATGTAAGTTAAAGCACTTTTTGGATAGAAGGGGAAAGGTTATTTTTAAAGCTGATTTAAAGAAATTCCAAGAATGCTTCAGAAGTCTCAGTTCAAAGCAGCAGAGGTGTTGGGAAACCCCATAAGGGGAAAGGACCCTTGAGGAGTCTGAGAGAGTCAGAATGAGCTGAGCAATTAGAAAAGAAGAGTGAGATGGGCACCTGGGTGGCTCAGTGGGTTAAGCTTCTGTCTTCAGCTCGGGTCATGATTTCAGGGTCCTAGGATCGAGTCCTACATTGGGCTCTCTGCTCAGCAGGGAGCCTGCTTCCCCCACTTCTCTCTGCCTGCCTCTCTGCCTACTTGTGATCTTTCTCTCTCTCAAATAAATAAATAAAATCTTAAAAAAAAAAAAAAAAGAATGAGAGCAGCATGGCCAGAGGGTCTGAGGAGGATAATGTTTCCTAAGTGCCTTATTAATTGAACATAAAATGCATTCTGTAATATGGTATGGAAGTCACTGGAAGGATCAATTGCAGTCAGAAAGAGGCCTTTTTTGTTTGGATGATTGTTTGATAAGCCTGAAAATGAGATCCCTTCCTCACCAAGTAGCATGCCTGAGTAACAGTAGCACAGTAATGAGCATCTTTGTGAGATTAATTTTGGTAGGACTTCTGGGCCGAGTGCTGTATTTTTCCAACAAAGAAGAGTATTCAGAGGTGATACAGTGGTCAGAAAAGATGGAATAACCCATAATTTTCAGAGAATGGTAGGTTAAAAATTATCATTCAAGCATGTCTTTTTCTATCCATGTTCCATGTGGAATCAGTATAAATTCTCTTTCCTGCTCCTCTCAAAAATTTTAGTAGGTTATACATCACTCGCTCCTACTACACACAGATTCAGATGACCCATTGCAATAGTTAACAGATTCTTTATGGGAACTAGGTGGGAACTAGGCCACTTAGTAGGGCCGTGTGCCTTTTAGACATTAATCTTTTCTAAATTTTATTTTATTTTTTCAGTGTCCAAGATTCATTGTTTATGCGTCATAACCAGTGCTCCATGCAATACATGCCCTCCTTAATAACCACCACGGGACTTACCCATCCCTTCACCCTCCTCCCTTCCCAAACCCTGTTTGCTTCTCAGAGTCCACAGTCTCTCATACTATGTCTCCCCATCCGATTTCCCCCAATTCACTTTTCCTTTCCTTCTCCTAATGTCCTCCGTGCTATTCCTTATGCTCCACTAGTAAGTGAAACCATATGATAATTGATTTTCTCTGCTTGACTTATTTCACTCATCCTCCAGTCCCATCCATGTTGATACAAAAGTTGGGTATTCATCCTTTCTGATGGAGGCATAATACTTCATCGTATATATGGACCATATGTTCTTTATCCATTCATCTGTTGAAGGGCATCTTGGCTCTTTCCACAGTTTGGCGATTGTGGCCATTGCTGCTATGAGCATTGAGGTACGTATGGCTCCTCTTTTCACTACATCTGTATCTTTGGGGTAAATATCCAGTAGTGCAATTGCAGGGTCATAGGACATTAATATTTTTAAAATAATGTTGATTCTTAAAGTTACTGAGGCCTTAGGGCACCTGGGTTAAAGCCTCTACCTTTGGCTCAGGTCATGATCCCAGGGCCCCGGGATCGAGCCCCACATTGGGCTCTCTGCTCGGCAGGGAGCCTGCATCCCCCCCACCCCACCTGCCTCTCTGCCTACTTGTGATCTCTCTGTCAAATTAAAAAAAAAAAAAAATTCTTAAAAAAAAAAGTTATTGAGGCCTTTACATGTGGAAGTGAAAGGAGCAGGTTTGCCTTTGGGGGCAATGTAGAGAACAATTTGGAGGTTGTGGGAGTGGTACAAGTTTTAAAGGGCTTGTGCAGGAATCTAGGTAAGAGAAATGACTGCTACTGTGTTCTTAATAGAATAGAGGATGAAGTTATCTACTGTAGGTGGAGGGTTGAGGAGGGAGGTGATCAGAGTAGTTGGGAGGGCATGACTGAACTGAAGGCCTTCACCATTTGGGGTGCATTAAATTGAACACAACACAAGGAAGTGATCAGAGAACTCAGTATTACTTATTACAAATACGGGGACAGGGAGATAGCTCTCAAAGCACTGTCTCCCCATGGGGTTAATACAGGAAGCTTTTATAAAGTATATTTGAGGTTGGGGGCAGGGAGCTTGTGTATGCATTAAAGAACTTACACATATTCTATACAGCAGTTGGGTTCAGCTGTGGGGTACCTAGCATCCTAGTGCATATTTACTACATTCAAAATATGTTAGAGAACTCCTCCCATCGGAGGAGATCTTAGTATTATGAACTAAAGGTAATGTTAGGACCACCTGAGGGCTCAGTGAGCTCCAGAGCTCCACAATGACTCAGACTGGCTCATGTGAGGGGCTATCCGGTAAAATGCCTAGCTGAGTGTCTCCTTGGTGGGAACTGCTGGTTCTGTAAAACAAAACACATTCCTTCCATGCTTTCTTGTCTTTCACTTCCTCCCTTCTGCTGGTAGCCTTCAGGCTTTTGGTCTGAGTAACTTCCGGAAGCATCCTTGCTAACAAGAGGAAGGTGATTGGAACTAGCCCCCATTCTTGTCATTTGTGTCCCTGTTGGGGAGTAAGAATTCCTGTCCCCTCAAAGGTCCTCCTAGCTGGACTGGGAATGACATTGATATGAGTCACATTAACAAGAGAAAATCTAATTTTAATAAGCATGTATGTGTGGTGAATCCACACAGACATGGAAAATCTAAAGACAGGCAAAATGAGGGCTATATGTCATTCTGAACTAAGGAGTAGGGGCTAGGGGTCTGTGACTTCAGAGGAAAGGAATGTACTTCACATGGTGGTAAGAGGAGCAGATGCTTGGTACTTAAATGTTTGACTTACTGTAAATTTGGGTCACTCAGATAAAATTTATCTCTGGTAGTAACCCTTATTCTGGGGAAATACCCCACTTTAAATTTTTCTGTTTGGTTAAGGGAGGGACAAAAGTTTCTCCTGAACCTGCAGGGTCTTAAATACCTTCAGCTCAAAATAATCCACATGCCAATGCGGTAGGGACGGTGGGTAGCTATCCTGAACCTTTATGCCCTTACTGTGCAGGGATGACCTTGACTTTCCTGCCATCCTGAGCAAACAGAAGGCATCATCCCAAGTCCTCTGTGTCCCAGGACTCCTGAGCACCCTAGCCTTCTGTGCTTGCTTTCTGCTTTGCTTCTTTTCCCAGGTTGGGCCTTTAGCTGAAAACTTAGTGGTTTCATAGAGGTGACTCTTCTCTAAAACCAGCCCCTTCCTCTTGCTGGAAAATTATAGTATCTCTGGGAGAGCTTACATCACATTTTAACTTTTCTCCCATGTTCAGCACATAATAGATACACATTAAGGTCTGAATCAAGGTGACTGCCAACTATCCTTGTCATCTGTATCCTTGCTTCTAGCAACCAGCATGCTCAAGCATTCATTATCCTAAAACCAAATTCCTTTGCTGAGTCCTACCTAGTGCACTGCAACTCTTTCTGCTTCTCTTCAGGACCAAATGGCCTCTTACAGTAGCATGCGTCTATCCTCTCCATTCCTCTACCTTCACTCCTCAACCCTCCTGGCCATCTTCCTTTACCATCATTCCAATGAAAATTGCTCTCACTTTGATCAACATATTTTTTATTTGATCATCATATTTTTACTTACCCATTTTGTTCATTCATTCTGCTAATCTTGGGATTCTTTCCCTCCTGTATTTCCTCATTTTCCTCTTTTCTGCAGGTATGCTGTTTTTATCTTTCAGTGTTCTTACTACCCTCTTTCCCAAAAGACAATAAGTCTCTCTTTATTTTCTGGCTTTTACTTCTATGATATTCAAAAATGATGCTTGTATAAGGTTAAAATCAAGTATATGGTTTCTTCATATGGTTGCTAAATTGGCTTTTTGTCATAATCTGCATTTTGACTATTCAAAACAATTTTCTCATGTTGATTTTAAGCATTTATTTTTGCTTAGAAATAATTTAAATTGTTCCTAGTAACTGGAAACATGCTCTATGAAATTTCACTTGACTTAATGAAATGTTAATTCTCCCAGACTTACTACATTTATTTTATTTCATTCAGTGTTCAAACAAAGTATTAGTTCCTTGAAAGTTCTTAAAGTTTCTTTTCAATAAATGAATTAAAGTGCTTACACTGAATGAACAGCAGTTACATTATACATTTAAGGAAGGAAAGTGCTGATGTATTTAAAATCCTTTATTGACGTTACAGCTGCCCCTCTTGGCTTAAAAAAAAACACAATGTTATTATGTGGATTGTAAATACCAAGATATTGTTCTAGGAAAAGAACAGCTAAGAATGTTAGTAGAAAATTGTACTTTTATAGTATGGTAATTAGATTTCCAATTTTTTTTTTTGTTTTTTTTTCACAGATGAAACATCTTCCTTTAATATCAAGAGATTATAAGAGATAACTTGTAAAATATCATTACTTTTCAGATTTTTCAAGTAACTAATTGCTACCAGCCTCTTCCTTTAAGGATTCACTGTGCTCTTTGACATCAAATCTGCCTTTACAAAAATTACTTTATACATAGCATTTAACTTGTAAAATGTACTGTTTATAATTGAAACACTGATGGGTGTAATTTAAAGTATATCAGAACACTTTCTCTTTAGGTGATATATATTCAAATTCTTGCCATGGCTTATAATGCCCTGTAAGATTGGGACCTAACTTACTGCACCAGTTTGGGTCCTCTGGAGTTGGAAATGCAGAAAAAAATAAAGGGGAGAGAGAACAAGAGTAGTAATAGGAGGAAAGATGGAGGATTGGATAGGAAGAGCCTTAGACTGTGATGTGACTCGAGAACTTCTTAGCCTATCCAGTGGGGAATTCTAGGCCCCAGTTCCCCTTTAAAGGAGTTATTCATTGAGCAGAAATGCTTGGGTTCCAGTTATTGGTGACACTGCTTTGGGGGAGCATGTCTTTGGCCTGAAAGCTTTGGTGGATCCCAAAGCCTCCACAGCTGGAAGATGTCCCCTATCTCTGGCTTATCTTTTCATTTTTCTTATAAAATCATTCAGAGGGAAAATATTTTTATTTTGATGAAGTTCAGTTTATTGATTTTAATTCTTCTGTGGATCATAGTTTGAGTTTTGTATTTAAGAAATTTTTTGCCTAATCCAAGGGCACATCAATTTTATCCTATGTTTTTCCAGAAGTTTTACAGTTTTAGGTTTTACATTTAGGTCCTGGGTTAATGTTGTGCTAATCTTGTATATAGGCAATGTGTAGAGATCAAGGTTATCTTTTTTGCAGATGGATGCCCATTTGTGCCAGAATCCTTTCTGAAATGATAGCCTATTACCACTGAATTGCTTTTGTACCTTAGACAAAAATCAATTGATCATATATATGAGGGTCTATTTATGAAATACATTCTCTATTGGTCTCTGTGTCTATACTTTTATTGATACCATACTGTACTGATTTTTTATACCACACTGTATTGATTTTTCTCTTTGTAATAAATCTGGACATTAGATAATGTGAATCTTCCATTTTTTTTTCAAAATCGTTTTGTGTATTTGAGTTCCTTTGCTTCCTATATAATTTTTTGAATCAGTTTTTTTATTTAAAAAGATTTTTCCTGGAATTCATATTGGGGTTGTTTTGAATTTATGGATCTAAATGGGGACAACTGGCAACTTAACATTATTGAGAGTTCAGTCCATGAACATGGTATATCTCTCAGTTTATTTAGATCTTTTTAAAATTTTCATTAGTTTTCAACATACATATCTTGTATGCATTTTTTTAATCTTCTATGCATTTTGTTAGATTTATACCAGGTATTTTATTTTGGTGCTATTTTAAATGTTACTTTTAAAAAAATTCATTGTTATGTTATAGAAATACAGTAGTGAGTGTGTGTGTGTCTGTCTATGACTATAAATTAGCCTTGTATACTATGACCTACCAAACCCATTTATTAGTTCTAATAGACAGCTGTGTTTTATTTGAATAGAAATAATTTTATTTATGTTTTTTCATTCTATATTATTGACTTTCTTTTTCTTGCCTTATTGCATTAGCTAGGACATCTGTTATGACAGTGAATAGGAGTGATGAGTGCAATGATCCTTTTCTTGTTCCTGATATTAAGGGGAAAGCACTTAGTCTATTGCTGTTAAGTAAGGTGTTAGCTGTAGGTTTACCACAGATTCTTTTGTCAGAGTTTGGAAGTTTCTATTGTTAGTTTTCTGAATTACTAGCATGAAAGCATGTTAATTTTTTAAAATGCATTTTATTGCAGTTTTTGCAGTAATCATAATGATTATAGTAAGATAAAAAGGAAAGAAATGGTCTCATACAGATTTCATGGTCAAGCTTATTTTCTTTACTTTCTTTATTTTCTCTAATATGTAAGAAACCTCATGATCTGACTCCTGCCTATGTCCTTTTAATATCATCTCTTGTCATTTCCCACGTGCGCCTTTAGTTGTTCTAGAACCAGAGATTACTTGCATTTTTCTGAATATATCATGTTCATATTTAGCAATATTTATAGTGAACACTGTGCTAAGCCACCATGACTCCTGTGGGGCCTGCAAGGCCTATTCCCTCACCTATGAGTGCTGGTAGAAGACAGACCTCAGTTGTCAGCCCTCCTAGGAATTACCTCTTAATGCAGAAGACCATGTTACCTTCCCTAAAATAGACTATGTCTAAAACAGGATCATTAAGACTCAACTCTCTCATCCTAAAAATGGGCAGTAACATTACAGGCCCAGTTCTGAAGGACTATCCCAGAATTGTAGGTCCCCATGGGTTCAGCTCAGATTCTATTTTAAGTTCATCACAGTTACAGGGAGCAACAACTGGAAAAAGTTTCAGTTTGCCCACAACCAAGAGTCTTCCCAAGACCCAAAACTTTCAGTGCTAAAAGTGGGAAAGTCTTGGGCAAAATAAGATGACTCAGTCACCCTAATTTAATAGCCTAACTCCTTTCTCCGAAATCCATTTCCATGGCTTTCCCCAGTGGCTGCTGATTCTGAGGTAGCTTGGTGCTTAACTGCCTTTATGTAGCTGTTTATCCAGGAGCCTCACTGCAATAATAAAAAAGAGGAGGACAAAAGAGGGAGCATGGAGGCCAGCTAGGGAGGCAGTTGCATTCCTCCATGAGAAGTAAGGGAGTGGCAGGCCCAGGATGGTAGAAGCAAAGAGGGAAGAGAAATAGACAGGTTCATGACTTATTTTAGAGGTTCAGATAACAAGTCTTACCGATGGATTGGATTATGGATCACAAGGGCAGGGTTGAGGGTGGGAGCTGCCCTGCTCAGTACTGGGGTTGAGCAGCTAAATGAATTTTGGCATTATGTACTGAAATGGGGAAGGGAATGATTATTCATTATGTCCTCCATTTAGTACGGGGTAAGTGAACAGAGATTTCAAGTAGGCTTAAAGATCTAGAGCTCTGGGAAAGTATTCATTGGTGTACACAGTTGGGAAACAGAGACTCCAGATTTCAGTTAAAATCACAGGAGTATATGAGATTACCAGCAGAGAGTGGCAAGGAGCAGTGGATCTGAAGCTTTCCTGGATTTGAAGTCCTTTTGAGAATTTGATGACAGTGGAGAATGTTCTTTTTTTTTTTTTTTAAAGCACATTCTTATAAATATTTCCGTGTTGGTTTCCTTGGGTTTCTATAACAAAGTACCACAAAGTAGATGGCTTAAAACAACAGAAATTTATTGTCTCATGGTTCTAGAGGCTCAGAGATGAAAATCAGGGTGTTAGCAGGCACCATTCTCCCTCTGAAACATGTGGGAGAAAATCCTTCATTGACTTTTTCTCCTTTCTTGTGGTGGCTATCAGTCCTTTTCATTCTTGGGCTGGCAGCTACATCACTCCGAGTTCTGCTTTAGTTGTCTTGTGGTATTCTTCTCTCGAGCTATCCCTTCTCAGGACACTGGTCATATTAATTAAGGGCTCACCTTACTCCAGTATAACCTCATCTTACCTAATTACATCTGTAAGAACTGTCTTTAAAAAAAAAATAAGAAAAAATGAACTGTCTTTTAAGGTACAGGTGGTTAGGACATCAACATACCTTTCTGCAGGGCACAACCCATAACAATTTCATGCTATTTTAAGGAATCAAAAATCCTCGAAGTCCAGTCTCCAGAGGCATAATGCAGAACTTATCCACATTTGGAGGGTGGGCATAGGAAGAGACGATGGCAAAGAGAATGAGGAGAAACAGGAAGAACAGAAACTTGTGTCCCCTTTCAGAAAGGCCAAGAGAAAGAGATTGATACAGAACCATGCAAAGAAAACACTAAGAAGAGTGCCCTGGAAACCAAAAGTTTCTTTTGTTGCCCGCCAGCAGCTTCACATGGTGCTCTCGATGGTACTAGCAGGACTGATTCATTCTTTGGTGGGAGAGGGCTTTTTTGGATGTCTGGCATTATTCTAAGCACTTTCCACATATGATTTCCTTTAATCCTACAATGACTCTTATTACTATCCCCATTTTATAAATGAGGAAACCATATAGTTCACATAGCTTCTTTATAGTGATAAATCTTAAGTGAAAGCCATCCTAAACCTTAGCATGTTTAAATCCTAACTTTTGGCTCCCCTTGTCTGCACATCGCCATTCTTCTCCATTTCAGCCATTGGGTAAATCCTCAAATCATACTTTCTGTGTTTTAAATCCAGTCTACCCATCTCTTCTCCTTTCATGTATTACGTAGATTCATTTGTTTGTTTTTCCTAATCAAACCAGAGGATTTACAGTGATCTATATCACCTTTTTCTGCCCTTTTTCAAGTTAACTCAGTGACTAAATATTAATCTCTTGTTTAAAATCTGCTGGTGGTTTTGCATTGCCCATTGGGTAAGAAGGCTGTGATGAGGCTCTTGTACACCTCTCATCTCCTGCTGATTCACCCCTCCTTTGGCAGCATTCCAGCCACACTGAATTCTGTCCAGTGTCTCACTGTTTCCTTTTGCTTTGCCTTGGATGGGTTTTCCTCCTGGCAACTGCTGACCCCTCTTCAGATTTCAGCACCTAAGTCACAGTCACCTTCTCTTTTATGAGGCCTTCTGTGAATCACCAAAGGCAAACCCAAAATGAGGAAGACATGAGCTTTGCCTTCAAACTTCCACTTGATTTTATTGAGGTCTGAGGATGTGAAAGCCACAGAAGACACACAATTAACCTGAATAAAGGATAGAATGATAATGACAGAATGATGCTGACAATAGGTATTTACAGAATTTTAAAGAAGGAAGATCCACATCCAGGTGGAGGACCACTCACTTAAAATCATATTACACCATTACTGGAAATCACCCCTTCTCATAAGAAGGGGCACTTTTGTAGATATGAGATGAAGCACTTTATGTTTTGTTAATACCATTTTTACCTTTTTGCATATTTGGCTTCAGTTTTTATTTTATTATTTTATTTTTTAATTTTATTTTTTTCAAGATTTTACTTATTTACTTATTTGACAGAGAGAGTACAAAGAGGGAAAGCAGCAGAGGGAGAGGAACAAGCAGGTTGTTCACTGAGCAGGGAGCCCAATGTGGTGCTCAATCCCAGGACCCTGGGATCATGACCCAAGTCAAAGGCAGAGGCTTAATGACTGAGCCACCCAGGTGTCCCTGGTTTCAGTTTTTAAGTTGCGCTTTTCACTAAGCTTTATTAGCCCCAAGTTATTTATATAGTTTTTAATTGTTCTTATGTATTTTCCTGTGTGCTTTTTACCTTAAAAATAATGCCTACAACTATATAATGAAAGCAAATGACAACAGATTTCATTAAGAAGTTTACTTTTTTAGGATCACCTGGGTTGTTCAGTGGATTAAAGCCACTGCATTCGGCTCAGGTCATGATCCCAGGGTCCTGGGATCGAGCCCCACATCAGGCTCTTTGCCTAGCGGGGAGCCTGCTTCCTCCTCTCTCTCTCTCTGCCTACTTGTGATCTCTGTCAAATAAATACATTTTTTAAAAAAGTTTACTTTAAAAAAAAATTTTTTTTTTTAAGATTCTTATTTATTTATTTATTTGACAGAGAGATCACAAGTAGGCAGAGAGGTAGGCAGGGGGGTGGGGGGAGCAGGTTCCCTGCTGAGCAGAGAGTCCCATGTGGGACTCCATCCCAGGACCCTGAGATCATGACCTGAGCCAAAGGCAAGAGGCTTAACCTACTGAGCCACTCAGGTGCCCCAAGAAGTTTACTTTTTGTTCATTTCCATATTACTAATTTTTCATAATCTAGTATCACTGAGGGTAAAGTCTAAATTTCAAATGTGGTATACTCTGTGTTTCTCTTGAATGGATATTGTCAATTCTTTCTAAAAGACTGTTAATGAGGTGATTTTAGGTGAGACAGAGAACCCTCGAACCTTAGAATTTTGAAATTTTAGTAATCTTGAAAATTTAGAAACTTTAGAATCTTGAAAATTTAGTACTTTAGTTGCTTAAGTTCTCTTAGTTAAGTTATATAAAAGGTCTTTTGTTTGTTTGCTTTTTAGTTTTTTGTTAACAGCTTTGCTGCAGATTTTGCATCACATACTTAAGGATTTTAAATGTACTGACAGATAAAGATATGATAATCATTGCAAACTCAATAAATGAAGCACTAATTGCAAGAACAGCAACAACAAAGTATTGTTTTGACCTGATCTACTATTCATCCTCCCATCTTCAGGACTGCACAGACTTCCGTCTGTATTTTATGGCTTCCCCTTGGTACGACTCTTAGGCCTATATATACAGCCTCCTGTAATTATATACATAACTGTTACTTCTCTGTATCCTGCAGTCTTTGATAAATTCTTAGAATATACTTGCATTTTTGTGTGTCTTTAGGACCATGCTCAGAAATGACAGGCACTTGAAAAGAGAACAAGTGAATGTCTGGAGTTCACTCTATATTGTGTCTTCTAAGGACTTGAATGTCTACATGTGGGTTAAGAACATCACAAAAAATGACAGCTTCCATTGATGTTTTAAGATAACTTCAATCAGAAGATAAAACATTTCCAAAATTAAAACAGAAGTCAGTTAGAAAATGATGGAAATGGCTACGCAGTTTTTCAAGGGACATTTATTGCTTGCAACAAGGAAGGCTGATATTGTTAGTCCATGGTGGTTTTATTATACTCTTTCTTGCATACATAATATCCATGTTAGTGCATCTTCTCTGGGAAATTTGATTCACGTGTTATTGTGTACATTTTTTCTTTTTCTCAGAAAATCTGGAATTTTCATCACAATTCACCTGTAGCACATAAAGCAGGTTTTATTTTCAGAAGTGAAAGTTCAATTACCAAGACACACTATGACAATAACAACCACTAAATACATAAATGACAGATAGAAGTGGCAGATTTCCCACTTGGCCAAAGTCCTTGTCTTTGGAATGTCTTTCAACTTACTCATAATAGTTGAAAAAATGTGGAAACTTACTCGTAATAGTTGAAAAAATGTGGAATCTTTCAGGCCTGGCTTTCCTGGAGTCACAGTGTTGTTGTGTTTACTTATATTTTCTGTATATTTGTATATACATGCAACAAATAATACCTATTGTTCACATAATTTTATTATAAAGAAAAGGAGGGGAGAGAAGAGAAAGTTTCAAAATTCTCCATATTTATTGTGAAACATGTCTGAAGAATTTACTCTCTTAACTTCAGTAAATCTCAGATTGAAACATGGAATCCCTGTTCTCCCATTCAATATTTATTCCTCTTTATTTTTGCCATTACTAATTGAAATGTTACATGAGAAGGGGTTTTTCCAAATGGAAATTCTGTAGAAAAATGTTATGGTATTGTTTTCTTTTATGTATTCCCTAGAATGGTTGGTTCCAATTCAGTTAATATGCTTATCTCTTCATAGTGTTTTCATAACACGAATATAACATGAGCAAAAGAAATAGAGTAGTGGCATTAAAATTGATAACTGAATATTTTAAGGATTCCTAAAGCTTTTCTTTAGCTTGTTAAAATTAGAAAAGAAAAACAAAACAAATATAGCTCAGTATGAACTATTAACTCTCCTGCAAGATAAAGAGAATTCATTCATTCAATCATTCATTCACCTATTATGCCTTAATTATTTTAAATGCTAAATATCCCACCAAATAATGAGGAAAAAACAATTATCTTGAGTGGGTAAAACTAGTTGAACATGAGATATATAAAAGTTAAAGAATTCCCTTTACCCCCTTTATCTCTTACTGAAATGAAATGCATATTGAATGATATGAAGGCTAGAATAACATAGGCATCATTCTTCACACCGTCCTTTCCCTGTATTCTAATTTCCAGTTTGCCCCCAAGTCTGTCTTATTTGCCTCCTAAATAACCCTCAGATCTTTATGCTTTTGTTTGCCCTAAGCATCTCCTACTCCAAATAATTGTTTATTCTCTGCCCATTGTAGTGGCCTTCTCACAGAACTACTCAAATCCACTTGGGCCCCTGTGGTCTTTAACACTGTGGGGGGCTCTTTCCAAGACACATTCTTCAATACCAAGCTTTCTGATTCGAAACATATCAGGAGTCTCTCTAGACTTTGAGGTTAAAGAATAATTTCTGAGGGTTGCCTATAAGGCTGTGCGTGATCTGTTGCCTTCTGTTTCCTTAGGCCACATTTTAACCTCCCTCCCTGCTCTGCCCATCACTATACCACTCAAATTATAATCATACTGTCTTCAATCCCTTGACTCTGACAGGCTTCCTCCTGTCTTGCTGGTCGTTTGCCTGATCCAATTTTCTTCTCCTTGTCTTTTAAATGTGAATAACCTATCATTTCTTCAGAGTTCTTTGACAACTTGACCCCAGTCAGATACTCCCATTATAGCATCATAGCCATGTAACTTGTTCTCACTGCAGCTTTTCATTATTTAGGACCTAAACCATGTCTGTCTTATTATTTTATGGCCTGGGTACAGGACATAGTTAGAAGAATAACAGGTAATCAGTAAATATCGATTAAGTCCATGGATCATTTAAAAAACTTTGTATTTTAAAATCTTATGAATATGTAATATTCAAGAGACAGAACCAAAAAGAGACAGAACCAACCCATCTCATGGTATATTAAATATATATGTATGGTGTATCTCTTAAACAGAGAAGCAGGGATGGAAGTTTGAAAGTTCATTAATTATACGGTCAAACTCCTGTTCTGTAGATTCAGCTGTAACCCTAATTTCATCATTCAGGTACAAGTTAATCATGTCTTCATTGTTGTAATAATATTGAGATGTTGTCATATATGATGTTATCAATTATAGAAAATAACATAGAAAATCAACTTGCTTATCATTTCCAAATATTCTTTACTACCCCACCTCTCAAATGTCACCAGTCACTCTTGGTAGATAACAACCCTACTATTTGGTTTTAGTCTTACTTAGATTGAAGAAGTTTGTTTACCCCTGAAATAACTATAATGACTTTCCAGGAAGCCAAAACAGTACTAAATCCAGAGAGCTGTGACTATATAGGAAAGAAAACAGAAATCACACTTAAAAGAGGGGAAGGAAATGAGATAATATCTTGAAAAAGCATATAAGGAGAAATGAAGACAGGCAGAGCCCAGTCTTTACCTTTTCAAGCAATCTACTGTGCTTCAACTTTTGAACGTCTGAGAGCCCAAATGATGGCCTCTATCTCCGATCGCCCCTGGAGTCTGTCTTTGATGCTGATTCATGTTGTTTCTACAACTCCTTGTTGCCAGATACAGTTTCTCTGGACTACCCAGAGGACAAATATCATCCATCTTTCTTCTTTTTTTCCAGTTCATTTTGCAGTCATCGTGCCGTAAGCATGGGTCACTATGGTTGGGAATAACTTTTAGTAGCTGCATGAGCCAATAAATGCATGTATCCATGGGCTGCTTTGAGGTTGTATGATGATTTTCAAGAGCATCACAATCTTAGGATGAGACATCAGTTTGAGAACAGTGCAAACATATATTTGCAGATTGCCTTTCGCAAGGAGCAGACCAACTGTCCCAATGTTTCTGAGTGTGAAAACTACCCAGTATTGTTAATATCTCTGTTTTCTCAAAATCTAGCCTAGTTTTTTCAACTATCTTTTGGACTTATGTGAAAGTCAATTTGAATGATTTTATACAAGATATTTTAAGAAATAGGATATTCCACAGTATCAAGTGAGATTGAATTTGTATTGTATATTATGTAGCTACTACAGATGCCAAATAATCATGATGTGCTGAGCTGTTTATTAACCCAGGTAAATCTTCAAAATCATCAAAATGGTTATTTTATTTTGGTACAGTCTTTATATTACATATATTTTGTCTTCAAATGCCTTGGCCTCTCTTAATCCATGTGATTTGCTTTTATGTATTTTTTATTAAGTATACCTTATTGTCCTTGAATACTTTAATCATTGTTCAATCTTTTGTTTCAACAAGTAGTATAGCAAGATTGTTATGATTTTGGGTGGTCAGGCCAGAAGACGAAGATTTGAATCTCTACTCTGGTACTTGCTAGTTTTATGAGTTGGAGTCTTAGTTACCCTCTCTGTGCTTCAGTTTTTTGCTGTAAAAAATGGGGATGTTAATACCACTTATCTCTTTAAGTGATTTAGTTCGCACAAAATGCTTAGAACAATCTTTATATCTTAGTAAAAACTAATATACTGTTATTAGAATTATCACATCCTACTCATTACTATATAACATTTTAATTAAATGGCTGCTATGTGCTGAATATTTTGCTAACAATGGGTGATACTGATCAGCCTAACAGAAATAGCTCCTACCACAAGCTTGAAGCTTGTTCAATAGATTTTGAACAAGTAAACAAAAAATAAAATGATATAGCTCTAAGGTGGGTGGAATGAATGAGATACAATAGTTTTGAATAACAAGAACTACTTCAGAGAGGATGGCCAAAGAAAACTGGTCTGACATGTTTTTTTGTTTTGTCTTGTTCTGTTTTGAGAGCTTGAGAGCTTGCACAGAGGGCAGGGAGGGGCAGAGAAGTAAGGAGAGGGAGAGAGAATCTTAAGCAGGGTTCACACCCCGTGCAGAGCCCAACACGGGGCTTAATCCCACGACCCTGGTATCATGACCTGAACCTAAATCGAGAGTTGAACCCTTAACTGACTGAGCCGCTCAGGTGCCTTTGAAATAAGTTTTCAGATGTTACCTCATGATTGAAAGAGAGCTGATTATGACTACAGGGACAGAGTGGCTTTCCAGGTAAACGATGTGAGCAGTAAGAGTCTTGAAGAGAAAAGTGTTTGTTGACCGCTGGTAGATGAAGTAAGGCTGTTGTGTCTGGAGTTAGAAAGAAACAACATGAGGTGGAAAGGAGACACCAGGAACAGAACCATGCAGTGAGCATGACAAGGGTTCAGTCTAAATTCAGTGGAAGCCATAATGGACTTTAAAATGATGATGCTTTAAAATTCTAGAAATTTATTCTTTCTGTCATATTGGAAAACGAATTAGAGGAGAAATGACGAAGCACCAGTTGGGAATTCTTTTATAAATTCCCTCTAGATAAGAGGGAGATATTTTTAAATGGTGGCATTGTTAGTCAAGGAAAGTGTGGTATATATGGGGTATGGAAGTTGAGAGGGGAGAGAAAAATAAAAGATGACTCTCAATTTTCTGGCTTGAGCAACTGGGGAAGATAGCGGTGTTATTACTGAAGGGGAAATACAAAATGTGAATTAAGTTTAAGTAGTAGGACACAGGATGGAATAAAGAATTCAGTTTGGGATTAAGATTAAAATGATTATATTCCACAAAAATAGTGGTATAAATAACTTAATTGTCAATACAAATTTTGAATTTATAGGCAAGATAAGGATTAGAGGTAGAAATTTAGGATATTAGATAGATGATATTTAAAGACATGAGGATAGCAGGGTTGATCTAGGAAAAGAATGTAAAGAGAATGAAAAGAGAGAGAGAAATGAAGATGTTTGGACCAAGCCCTAAGAGTCTCCAACATTGAGAGGAAGATACAAATATCAATTTCTTATTACTCTGGATAAATGAGTGATTGTTTTATCATAACATAAAGTGCAATCAATATCTCATATAATATAGTAATACTGTGTATTGTATGATATGATACAGAGATGGAAGAACTATAATGCTATATTCTTGGGTCACTTAGGTGGCTCAGTCAGTTAAGCATCTGCTCTTGATTTCAATTCAGGTCATGATCTCATGATCCTGGGATGGAGCCCTGCTTTGGGATCTGCACTCAGTGGGGAGTCAGTTTAAGGATATTCTCTCTCCCTTTCTCTTTACCCCTTTCCCCATGTGCACATGCT
Organism: Taxidea taxus jeffersonii; assembly: GCA_003697995.1. NCBI lineage: Eukaryota > Metazoa > Chordata > Mammalia > Carnivora > Mustelidae > Taxidea > Taxidea taxus. The sequence continues at coordinate 45,975 of RCUC01157639.1, forward strand.
CTCTCTCTCTCTCAAAAAAAAAAAAAAAAAAAATTTTTTTTTTTTTAAATGCTATTGTTTGTTTTGGTTCTCTGGAATTCACTTTCCTGTAATATAAAAATAAGTTATTATGAAATATATCCTAGATACAGAGTATCTAGACATATATGATAGCAAATAAAAATTTGTTAAAAGTGCTAATCCAAATATTATTTCCAAATATTTATATTACCTCATACAAAGTAAAAAGGGGGAAAAAACCCAAGGTAATTAGTTCAGTCAGTTGAGTCATTTTATAGGTGACCACCTACATAGGGTATTTCTTGTTTTATAAGTATTATTTTGAGAAAAGGTGTTAAAACTAAGAGACATTTATGCTCATAGGAAAATTTGATAATGGTCAGATCAAGTTATCTGGTTTACAAAAAGAGAAACGGTTTGGATCAGAGACAAGTGTCTGGACAGTATTAGAGACAATATGACTGGAGGGTATTTGTCATTCTCTATGACTTAGCTTCCCCTGCAGTTCCGCATTCCTGGAAGTTGTAGGGGTTGGAAACAGTGGTTTGGCCTCAACCAAACTAAGTGTTCAAGGGCTCCTGGAGCATCTATGGCCATAGTCATCTTTGTCCCCAGATGTCTTCTGGTACCCAGAAAGGAGTGGACCTCAGAGTGTTTCTTGCTGTCATAAGTCATAATGCCAAGGAACCAAAAAGTGTGTGTTAGTATGCACACGTACACTTATATGAGAAATCCATTAAGTCAAATGTCAGCCTCTTCCATTGGCTTTAACCTTCTTTATTCTTTTCAGTGGGAGCTCTGTGTACAGCTCCTTTCCTAGTTCACTAGTGTGATCACCTCCAAACACAATCATCAGGGAGAGAGAATAGAGGCTCACTGGGACAAGCTTGCTTAGAGAGTGGCATAATTCAATGAAGGAGATAATCAGATCACATCCAGACTCACGAAGGCAATGAGGAGTCATTAAATTGGCTTCAGAGACACTGTCACTTTATTAAAGACATCCAAGCTTATGGCATAATGCCACATGACATTTTTCAAGGAAATTATATGTCTTTTGAGCTTGGAAGAATATTTGAAGTTCATATTGCTCTGGTAGTAACATTGAAACATTATAACCCATATAATAGTTAGATTTCAGTTGTTTAAAAAGCCAAATAATCAGGATATTTTACTGAACCTAGCTGAAATTTGGCAAAGTGTAATTGGTTTGCATATGGAAAACCACCAAGAGTCATCCAGGATACTGGCGGGATACAGAGAGCTATTTCTTTGATACCAAAATACAATCTAACAAACCTTTTGTTCAAGGGTCGGTGAACCTGCATATGGGTAATGACCAAGAAGTGTGCCAGATGGAATGCTGCATTGTGTACCTGAAGAGATAGCTAGAATTAGAAATGGACTTTATAACTTGCCAACATATACATTTCTGTAGGTAGAAGCAACTCTGTTGATACCTGTGAAAGATGCATTATTCTGTGCCTTTTGGCACACCTTGGGTCTTTTGGTCTTATGCTTCATTGAGAAAGATGATACTTTGTACAAGCAAATGAATAATTGTTTAAAAAAAAATAAGATCTGGGATGCCTGGGTGGCTCAGTTGGTTAAGCGGCTGCCTTCGGCTCAGGTCATGATCCCAGCGTCCTGGGATCGAGTCCCACATTGGGCTCCTTGCTCGGCAGGGAGCCTGCTTCTCCCTCTGCCTCTGCCTGCCTCTCTGTCTGCCTGTGCTCGCTCTTTCTCTAACAAATAGATAAATTAAAAAATCTTAAAAAAAAAAAAATAAGATCTGACCTGGAATGGTGATAGTGATGATCACACTGTCATGCAGTCATGCCAGATGCATTGCTTGGTAAAAAACGAACCGACCTATGTAAGTTATCCATAATAAAGTGATATTTGTTCATTGCTTTACTTTCTGGGGAAAAAAAACAAATTACATTTGTATAATTTTTATCTAGTCCACCTAATAAATTATTATGCTATTGAACCTTTAAAAATGCCTTTTTATGCATCTTTTTATTTCCTTGTTGGTCTCTTCCCAAATAATTGCCTTTTAGTTACATGTATGGAGTTATATTCCAGAGTATAAGCAATAGCCCATATATGCAGTCAAAAGGAAGCTATGAGAAGGTAGTAATCTCCTGCATCAATACTTTCTATTAAAGATCTTGTGCATTTGATAATTTTCCCCTCAAGTTACTATATTACTATAACTTGAAAGTATTTTATTTTTGGTATTTTATTTCTACATATAAGACAACACTTTCAACATACTGCCAAATGTGGTCTTTACCAGCTAAATCTAAGATGTAACATTTTTGAGATGTAATCATAATGATTACTATGGTATTTTATTTTTGCTCATTTATAAGTGAGAGCTGTGGGAAAGAGCGCAGAAACAACTCAGTATGGGGACCATTACTGTCATATTCACTGCATGGCAGAAAATTACCTTCAGTGTTAGGTGAATAGAGAGAATTTACTTTTACTGTACAGAATGATGGCTTAAAGGAGAAGGTGAGTTTAGCAGGCAAGAATGAATACTGGAAAACTGTATTAAGGATGAATTGCAAAGTAATGGCATTGCCTTTTGGTCAGCCATTAAAGCAAAAGGAAAGAAAATTCTAGGGGGAAAAAATGCCTGCTGTTGGGCTGTGTTTACTGAAGGAAGTGCAGAAAAGTCTGTTGAATTTAAAGATATAATATTTGTAAGGAGAATATAAGAATGATCTACAGCTGTGGATTTCAATATGGGTTTTCAATATCAGTGCCTCAACTGACAGCACCTGCATTACCTGAGAGCTTGTTAGAAATGCAAACTGTCTTCTTTACCCTAGACCTGTTGAGTTAGCACATCTGTTTTGGTAAGTCCTCCAAGTGATTCTGATACATACTCAAGATTGAGAACCACTGGTTTGAATAGGGATATTTGTCTGAATTGGCCAGATGAAATGCCCACATTGATTAGATTGACTGGTGAACTGTGTAATTAGGCTGAGTTGGAATATTTCCTTGGTGGACTTATTGATATACCGAAGTGAAATGTTCAGGACTGTTCCCAGCCCCATCCAGTCCCTGGGAGTTCTTTGAGACAGGCCAGCTTCTGCTTGAAGATGGGGAGAGTTGAGATCTGACTACTTCAAAATTACACATTATCCTTAGTTCAAGTACAGAATCTTACATTTGATAATGGTCAGAAATAGCTCTGTAGGAAGAATACAGTGAAAAACTGCTTATGGAAAAATCTGCTATAAAATGCCTCTTATTCACCTGTTTACTCATGTCTGTTTTTAAAAAGGGCAGCTTGCATTCCCTTGAAGGTAGATGTTTTAAGATACAAAATTATTATAAAGTAGGTAAAACACATTAGTTGAAATGCATGTAAGGTGTATACAACCTTATTCCATTTTTTAGTGATCCCAGGTTCTGATTGGAGTATGTCTATGGCAGTGCCCTCAGAGGTTGCCTTTGAATAAAGGATTCCAGTTCAGGTAATTTATTTAGAAGATAATCCCAGAAATGTTGAATGGGGACTGGAGGCAGGGGTAGACATGGACAACATGGAGCCAGACATTATGTCTGTTGTGACTGGGGACCCTTGGGACCCTGTGTAAAACCTGTTCTACTGAAAGCTCTTAGGAAGATGGGGTATTTATGGCAGGCTGTTGTCAACTCCTCTCTGTCATTGGTTCTGAGCTCGTAGAGAAGGTAGAGCTGGCATTATTTCTTTACCATTTTTACTCTGGAGTCCAGAGAAAGCTCCAGGCAAGGAGTCTTGGTACTGGCCTGGAAGTGACACATAGGGCAAAGGGAAGTTCTGTGTGGATAGGGCAGGCACAGCAGCGTCTGCCACACAGTGGAGTGGGTGAGAGAGTAGGCGAAGAGTTGTAGGCCAGTGGGTACCTACAAGGGGAAGTGGAGTGGGCTCAAAAAAAAAAAAAATAAATAAATAAAAGCAGAAGAATAATCCTGGGACTCCCAAAGAGAAACTGTCTGCTTCACAGTGTCACCGAGGCATGATCATCCTGGCTCTCATCGTCCAGGAGCATTTATTTAATGTTCACCTGGACTTGACATTGTGATCTACCCCAGGAAGATAATGAAAGCAATATGGCTCCTCGCCCGAGGTGTTTGACAAGCTGGTCTAGAAGTAGGAAGCAGAAAACTCGAGCTCCAGGCTTGCATTCAAAAGGACAAATGCAGGTTGTAAAAAGGATGGCCCTGGTGTTTACAGGGGCTACAGATTAAATGCAACCTGCCCGGGTTTGATCTGATGCCCATTCACACTACTGTGTACTGACACTTTCCAGAATGTTGCGCTGTGTTTCTGAAGGTACTTTACTGTTCTATTCCGCCCCTGTAAGAACACCAAGTTTGGTATATCCTAAGATGTGTATATCGCAATTACTAATTTATGATAATTGAAAAAGTGTGCTAGTGGTAACTAGCTTATCTTTTAATGCTTTTAATGGCAAATGTGACATATCACCACTCCTCATCCCCACCCCTCTCCTTTTCTTTTTTAAACACACAGTTTTGAAAAGCATAAATCACTTTTTTTGAATTGATATGAACCCAACAGGCCAAACTACTATATTTTGCTTAATCACTTAAAAAATTAATTTTGTCTTTTCCTAATAAATTTACAAGATTCCCATAGTGAATTAGATTTCTTTTTAATAGCAGTTATTAAACTTTGGTTCTAGTCCTTAGACTAAAAAATACTTAAATAAATTTGGAAATAAGGAAGATTTTTTTTTCCTCCCTGAAGTATATCATAGTTATTTATAAATTGTTTTTCATTTTTTCTTGCCTTAAGCCATCCCCAGTGTAATCATGTCTCCATTTTCTTTTTAAGACCTTGTTTGCATCATTCATCTCCTTAATGTTATCAGCCCAGAATGCCTTTATAAATACCTCTTTTTCAGTGTATTTAGATAAGCAAGTTTTGTTTTTGTTTTTGTTTTTGTTTTGTCTATGTTCCTTTGCATCCTTAAGAAACATTGAATTCTAACCACACTTTCCAATTTGACTTCAAAATCATATTGGGAAATTGGATATTTCATTTGGATAGCACTCCAGCTTTTCCTCTATAAAGGTTGCAGCAAGGTAATTGGTAATTCAGCTATTTCCTCCTGCCTCATTTCCAATTCCCACTGTCATTTTACTAGAGGGACTCTTTTGTTCTCAGTGTTTATTCACCAAGAGTACACATTTTTTTTAATTGTTAACAGAGCAATTTCAATCTTTTACCCTTCAATTAAAAAAAAAAATTTGCATGCCAATTTTTTTTTCCCATTCCTTCCTTATTATGGCCTCTAATTCACTACAAATATTCCAGTAAATTTCATGTAGACAATTAACAACTTGCACATTTTGTTGGCTTTTGTTTTCTTTTTGATCTTTGGCATTTCCAGTTTTCTCCAATAATTGTGTCAGGAATATGAAACCAAGTTTTAGTTCACTCGTTCCTTAAAGCATTTGGCTTTTCCTCAAGTTCTAGCTCAAAAATAAAGTGCCTATACTCATTTTCCTGTTAAGCTTTGCAGTTTGGTGTTGCCCGCTAGCTCTGTGATACTTCTCCAACTTCAATCTCATTTATCACACTGGGCGCATTTCTAAGATGGACCGTCTGTGTTGCCTATGGCCACGTTCGATATACTCTCTGTGAAAGGAAACACTCCCACACTACCTGGAGGAGACTTGAAAGTGTTCCATTGCTATTATCTGAAACAATACATGATTAGTCCCCTGCGGGGAATGTTCTGACTCAGGTTGGTCTCCCTGATTCTTCTAAAACATTTACTAACCCAGCACTTTCCATTGCCCTAGTAAATTTGTTGCATTAACAAAGGGTTGCCTATGCTTTCTCCTTAACTTCCGCCTAAAAGTTATTTCTATGGCAGCTAAATTATGAATATGTTTTCTCTTATTCATATTATTCCGTTGACATGCACGTGGCCTGGTTTTTGTCTTTGCTTACCTTCCGTGGACTTAGCAGTCTCCTGATATGCAGTTTCTGACCATTATCTTTACATGGATCATTTGGTCATTGGTTTTATCCTGCTCTGTTTTGCTGAAAGAGACCTTGAGACTGACTGAGTATCACGCTTTGTCCTCATATGCATCCAAACAAAAGCAGGCCTGTCCCTGATTTCATTTCAGCATTCAGTCACAGCACATGCATTCCTGAATCAATGAATACTAAATGAGATGAGCATTTGTTGAAAGCTTCTTGTGTGCCTGCTCGAAGCCTCAAGGTGGCCATTCAGCTGTGCCAGTACCAGATGTGGCGGTGCCAACAGCATATCCGGCCATTTCTCCATCAACCATTGTGTTTGTACTGTTCTTGTAAGTTATAAATCCTATTTGACTTCTACTATTACTGATTATACTTATCCCTTTTCACTTGTTTTGTTCTCAGGAAATGAAACAGATTTAAATGTTAGCCAACATTAAACCCTCAGAAGAGGTAAATTTGTAAGCATTTCAATGTATGTATAAATTAGAAAGCTCACTACACACACACATGAAATTATCTAGGGCATGTGGATTCCTCGACTCTCTTCTTGGCATTAGATTTTGAGAAGATAGTCAAAAGGTACCTAAAAAGAACCTAGTTCTGTGGATCTTGAGAGAGTTTATAATGTGGCCGGAGATGTTGAAATATACACTGGCCCTGGGCAAAAGAGTGAAACAGGAAAAGTTCGTCTTACAGGGTCACAATCCTCCTGGCCACTCCTGTCCTCTGTTCCCTTTGGGAACTAGCCTAGGAACTCAGTGCCTTTTTTTCTTTTCCTTTACTACAAAGGAATGCCTACCTTTGTCAAACTCCCTGCCCCGTCAAAAGCAATGCTCTCAATGCCTCTCTTTACAAGGAGACTGAATTTTAGTGAAAACTGTCAGTTAAGAACTGATTCCAGTAATCTTTACCTTTTCCAGACAATACATCCTTCAGACAAACCAGTGGGGATTCCAACCATTACAGAAGGCCAGTAGGGAAAAATCCTTCCATTTAGAAATTCTTGATTTCTTGGATTTCATTGTATGGGTTCCTGAAAAGGCAGTGTACTCAAATTGGTGAGCCCTATTTCATTCTTTTATTGCCAAGTATAAACCAATAAAACAGTACAAACAAATATTCTTAGAAGAACTGTTTCTCTTTCTCAACCCCTATCATAGAATAGTCTTGCCATGAAGAATCTTTTGATTACTTCTTGTGATATATGTATCCATTCATAAGTCATATATATTATTACTTAGAATTTCTTTGTTTTTTTATATTTCTTTGGAAATACCATTTACCAGTTTGGATTTTTCTAACTTAACTAAGTGAACCCAGCTCGTTCTTTGTAGTTTTACCTTATATTACTCCATTGGATGCACAAATATGTTCTTATTTTTGGACGTGGGGGTGTTTGCAATGTCTTCCTATAATACACAGAGCTACAGTACACAAATTGTTGTGTGAATCTTATGGATAAGTGTAAGAGTGTCTGGAGGGACTATAGGTGTAAGTTCTAACAGTTGCCCAGGAACTTGATTTCCCGGGATAATAACTGATAGTGATTTGTTCTTAGGTCTATTTTTTTTCTCTTATAGGTAGACTAAAACTAGAATTGCTGAACCCTGGGATAACTACCATTCACCTTTACTAGATAATGTGAAAATATTTCTAAAGTAGTTGAAACAATTATAGTAATAAATGAGATTTCTTGTTTCTAACATTCTTACTAAATTTTATCAGAATTTTTAGTGTTCCCCTCCCAATTTTATGGGTTCAAAATTGTATCTTAATGTAGTTTTAATTTTAATTTTTTTTTATTGTGGGACTTTTTCATATATTTATCATCCATTTGGGTCTATTCTTTCATTTTCTTTGCCTACATTTCCATTGGGTTGTTCATCTCAAATAGCTATATTTATATTTTGGATACTCAAACTTTGTATTATATATATATTTTTGCAAATATGTGCTGCTAGTCTGTGACTAATATTTCAATTTTGTTCATGTCCTTTTTTTCCAATTTAAAAATATATATATAATGTTGGGGTGTCTGGGTGGCTCAGAGGGTTAAAGCCTCTGCCTTCAGTTCGGGCCATGATTCCAGGGTTTCGGGATTGAGCCCCGCATCGGGCTCTCTGCTCAGTGAGGAGCCTGCCGCCCCCACCTCCCCCCCACCTCTCTGCCTAGTTGTGATCTGTATCTGTCAAATAAATAAAATCTTAAAAAAATATATATATATATACATATATATATATAATGTGATTTTCAGCATTACCTTGATCCCAAAACCAGACAAAGATTCCACCAAAAAGGAGAATTACAGACCAATATCCCTGATGAACATGGTTGCAAAAATTCTCACCAAGATACTAGGTAATAGGATCCAACAGTACATTAAAAGGATTATTCACCACAACCAAGTGGGATTTATTACTGGGCTCCAAGGTGGTTCAACATTTGCAAATCAATCAATGTGATACAATACAGTAATAAAAGAAAGGACAAGAACCATATGATTCTCTCACTAGATGCAGAAAAGGCATTTGACAAAATACAGCATCCTTTCTTATTAAAAAGTCTCTGTAGTGTAGGGATAGAAGGAACATACCTCAATATCATAAAAGCCATATTGGAAAAACCCACAGCAAATATCAATCTCAATGGGGAAAAACTAAGAGCTTTTTCCCTAAGTAAGGAACACAAGAGATGTTCACTCTTGCCATTGTTGTTCAACATAGTGCTGGAAGTCCTAGCCTCAGCAGACAGCAAAAAGAAATAAAAGGCAGCCAAGTTGGCAAAGAAGTTGAACTCTCACACTTTGCAGATGACATGATTCTCTAGAAAACCCAAAAGACTCCACCAAAAAAATTGCTAGAACTGATACAGGAATTCAGCAAAGTGCCAGGATATAAAATCAATGCATGGAAGTCAGTAACATTTCTGTACATTAATAATAAGGCCAAAGAAAGAGAAATCAAAGAATCGATCCTGTTTATAATGGCACCAAAAACCATAACCTACTTGGGAAACCTCACCAAAGAGGTAAAAGTTCTGTACTCTGAAAGCCATAGAACACTTAGAAAAGAAATGGAAGAAGACACAAAGAAATGGAAAAACAGGGGCACCTGGGTGGCTCAGTGGGGGCACCTGGGTGGCTCAGTGGGTTAAAGCCCCTGCCTTGGGCTAGTGTCGTGATCCCACGGTTGTGGGATTGAGCCCCGCATCGGGCTCTCTGCTCTGCGGACAGCCTGCTTCCTCCTCTCTCTCTCTCTCTCTGCCTCTCTGCCTACTTGTGATCTCTGTCTATCAAGTAAATAAATAAAATCTTAAAAAAAAAAAAAAGAAATGGAAAAACATTCCATGCTTATGCTCATGGATTTGGAAGAATAGATATTGTTAAAATGTATATGCTTGGGGTGCCTGGTGGCTCAGTGGGTTAAGCCTCTGCCTTCAGCTCAGGTCATGATCTCAGGGTCCTGGGATCGAGCCCTGTGTCAGGCTCTCTGCTCAGCAGGAATCTGCTTCTCTCTCTCTCTGCCTGCCTCTCTTCCTACTTGTGGTCTCTGTCAAATAAATAAATAAAATCTTAAAAAAAAATTGCCTGTGCTTCACAAAGCAATCTATACATTCAGTGCAATTCCTATCAAAATACCAGCAGCATTTTTCACAGAGCTGGAACAAACAAAATTTGTACGGAACCAAAAAAGACCACAAATAGCCAAAGGAATGTGGAAAAAGAAAACTGAAGCGGAGGCATCACAATTATGGACTTCAAGCTGTATTATGAGACTATAGTCAACGAGACTATACATGGTATTGGCACAAAAACAGAAACTTAGATCAATGGAGCAGACTAGAGAATCCAGAAATGGACCCTCAACTCTATGGTCAACTCATCTTTGACAAAGCAGTTAAGAGTATTCAATGGAAAAAAGACAGTCTCTTCAACAGATGGTGTTGGGAAAACTGGACAGCCACATGCAGAAGAATGAAATGGACCACTTTCTTACACCATAGCTAAAATAAACTCAAAATGGATGAAAGACCTAAATGTGAGACAGGAATCCATTAAAATTCTAGATGAGAATACAGGCAGCAAGTCATGAGACCAACTCTAATACACAAACTGAGGTTTGCTGGAGGGGTTGTTAGTTTGGGGAATGGGGTAAGTAGATGTTTGGGCATTAAGGAGGCTCTTGATGGAAGGAGCACTGGGCGTTGTATGCAACTGATGAGTCGCTAAATCTTACCCCTGAAACGAATAATACACTCTATGTTAATTAAATTCAATTCAAATAAAAAAAAATTCATGAAAGGTTAGGTCTGCCTATGTAAAAATGTAGGACTCTAGTATGGTGAAACGTGCCTTCAACAAAGGAGAAGATGGCAGCCTTGGGAGAAAAGTATTTGTAACAAAGTTTGGTATGGACTGTAAAAATACATATATAATGTAAATTTACTATTTTTCAATTGAGTATTTTGTCTTTTTGAAGAAATTATTTTCTACCCCTACATCATCATACATATTTCTAAATATTTTTGCAAAACTTTAAGAGTTTGCTTTTACATTTTTCTTTTTCTTTGATTTTTATTTTGTGAATTAAGATCTAGTTTTATTATTTTCCTTGTCCATAGGCAATATATAGCACCATTTATTGAACAGTCTGTCCATCTCCCATTTGTCTTTTGTCATATCTACATATATAATTTGGGCTGTTGCAAGGCTCTCTATTGTATTCCAGTGGTTAATTTCTACATGCATGCCACTTCAACTTAATTATCAGAGTATTAATAAATACTGATATCTGGCAGAGTAAGACCTTACTCCTTTTTTGTTGTTCTACAGAATCGTCTTGGCTATTCTTGATTGGCCCTTTGTTCCTCGGTCTAAATCTTAACTACACGTTGTTAATTTCTCTATAAGAGAACTCTGTTGGGATTTTGATTATAGTTGCATCGAATTAAAGATGAATTTGGAAAGAATTTCCATTTTTTTATAAATATATAATGTATATTTAGCCCCAGGGGTACAGGTCTGTGAACCGCCAGGTTTACATACTTCACAGCACTCACCATAGCACATACTCTCCCCAATGTCCATAACCCCACCACCCTCTCCCTAACCCCTACCCCTGGCAACCCTCAGTTTCTTTTGTGACATTAAGAGTCTCTTATGGTTTGTCTAAGAATTTCCATTTTTAAATATTGAGTGTTAATCATCATTAGGGTGGTCTCTCTATTTCATCATTTCTTTAAGATTTCAATAGTTTTATAATTTCCATTTCATTATGGTTTTTTACTATATTTTAGTAATTTTACAATTTCCCTCATAAAGGTCTTCATCCTTTTTCTTACTTCAATTCCTAGGAGTTTTTAGAGTTTGTTGTCTTCTTTTTAAGTGGCTATTATGATTAAAAATCTTTAGTGTTCATCTGTGTTCTAAATACTTTCTTAATGCATTGGGGACATCATCATAAACATTAGCTGTCATGATACAACTAGAATTTGGTTACATATCCAAAAAATACCTAATCTATTAATTCTGGTGGTTGCCCTGGAATTTGTTTTCCTGGGACAGTGACTGACAGGAATTAGCTCTGCTATCACGGTCTTCCCCACCCCCCAAGAGAGGGGTGCAAGTAGATTATATTGTGTATTTCCTGGATAGTGATGAAATACTGAAGAAACCCTTTTTTCTAAGTGATATTTTTTATTTTTAGAAAATCAGCCCTTGGTCACATTTATAATCATCTGCCTTTGATTTAACATCTTTCTCAATACTACATGTCATTTCGATTTTACTAGTGTACCCATGGATAACCTTGATCAAGTAGTTAGTTATCAGAAGCCTTAGGGTATTTAGAGATAGGCTTATTTTAAGTGCCACTGATGCTATCATTATCACTTATCATAGTACCTGACATAAAATGGATATTCAGTAAAAGTATTATTCAAAAAATATCAGTGGTGTTATCATTGGAGTATTAAAGGTAAGTTACAGACATTATGATAGGCTGTGTTCTATTTTTAAAGAACTTTGTAGTGTTTGATGTTTACTGGAATTCTAGGCAGAATAGCATTAAAAATCCCATCTTTAAGTGACTTGTTTAAAAACCATATACACTGAACCCATGATGGTTTTTTTTTTCCATAAAGTCAGATATTTAAGATGATTTTGTATTTGGAATAGCAATAGACTTTGTAGATAGACTCAATCAGCTAACATAGGTAGGAAAATGACCAAATATTTCAGTCATTATTAGGTCTTCCTTAGGGTGACTACCAGCATTACTGAGTATAATGAGCTCCAGGATGTTTTAAAGAATTAGTTTGGCTTGTTCATGTAGGCAGCAGAGATTTTACTAGCTCTTGGACAACACCTCCCTGCATGTCTGTCTGCATATGCTGCAGAGGTCACCTACATTTTCTGTGAGCCCTAGGATAGTGAGGCTCTTAGAGGAGACACTTAAATGATGTTTGATACTCCTCATGCTGCAGAACTGCCCCTCAGCCTCACTGACTCTCTCCTTTCATCACTAACTCAGGCAGTACAGTATCCACTGCTCACTGCTCCAGTGCCATTTCTAATTGCTGCCATTCCTGATCTCCAGTTTTCCTATTTCTTGTTTCTTCTGCTGTCTGCCTCTTAGGGCTCACTTTCCAGCCTTTCGTAGAAGGGATGGCTTTTCATGTTCCTGTCAATCATGACAGCCATGTTCAAAGCATGACAGCCAGTTCAAAGCCTATTAGGTTTAATCTTGGGAGTATCAGATGCTTTTGGCAATGTGTCTCTCTTCCTTGGCACTTGGGAAAGCTGCTTTTTGCTCTTAAAAATCAGTTATATAATAAACCTGCTTACTTCGGGGTTGGCAGTCATTAGAGGAACTTGAGACTCTGGAAAGCTGATCCCTTGATGACTAAAATTTTACTCAGAGTGTGAATTTTAATGGCATCTGCTTAAACTCTTATGGGGCATCTTGGTGGTAGAATAATTTTTTTTTGTGCTTGAACCAAAGTTGAGATCTAGAATACATGAAAAATATATCTTAAATGTAATACTTCTCATGAAGGAGATACATCTCCTTTTGTTGATGTATCCCTAGGGCTGTTGTAATTGGGTACCACAAACTAGGTAACTTCGAACAACAGGAATTTATTCTCCCATAGTTCTGGAGATTTTAAGTTCAAATCAAGTTTTTGGCAGGACCATGGTCCCTCTGAAACCTTATGGGGAGAATCCTTCCTTGCCCCTTCCTAGCTTCTAGTGGATTGCTGGCAAGCTTTGGTGTTCCTTGACTGGCAGCTTCAGTATTTCCATTTCTGTTCCATCATCCTATAATTGTGTCCCCTTCTGTGTCTGTATCTGGTCTCTTCCTATGACACCAGTCATATTGGATCAGAACATACTCTAATTCAATATGACCTCATTTTAACTTGATTACATCTGCAAAGAATCTGTTTTTCCAAACAAGGTCACTATTAGAGGTAGTGGAGGTTAGGCATATGTTTGACATATCTTTAGTGGGAGTAAGGCATAATTTAACCTATAGCACCGTTTACCAGTGGACTCTCAATTGAGCATGATGGCTTAGGGATGTAGGTTGGAGATATATTCTGTGATTGATTTTTATTTTTATTTTTTTTATTAGATGTATTTAGGGGGATATCAGGGAAAAGCTCTCTCTCTCTCTCTCTCTTCCTAGTCTATTCATTATCTTCTTATGCCCTAGTCCCCCACACACTCGCCCGTCATAATTTTTTGTTGAAAAATGGGAAGAGTTGTTTAAAAATCATCATTTGGAGGTATAGTTTGTAAATAGTTTTAGTCTATGGGGAAATAACCCAACTCTTCCAAGAGATCTATGTTTTTAGTGTTTAGACCTTTGTAATTTCTGTAAGTGGTTGATTTTATTTTTAGAAAGTTGCCAAGTTTAAACAAAACAAAACAAAATGTATCACGCAAAGTGTTATTCCAGGGTGTTTGTGATTAGGGCTGATTTTGAATATTCATTATGATAATATTGGACCATGTCCTTTATAATGATTGGTCCTTTCTCTGCTATCCTGAATGGTGAAAAAAATGAGTTTCCATTTAAGAGTTAAACTATATTCAGTAAGTAGGTCACTATTTTTAAGAGATTAGAAAAGAAGAAAATGCATTTAATATTAAGACTATACTCATGGAGCTCAGTTTAATATTTCATTGAGAATTTAGAAGACCATATATTATTTAGAATAACTAGAATTATGTAGGCTAGGTTTCTACAGCTCAGGGAGATGCAAAACCAGTTGAGGACAGAAGAGCATATAATGGGGCAACTGGGTACTCAGTAGTTAGCATTTGACACTTGATTTCTGCTCAAGACATGATCTCAGGGTCTTGGGATAGAGCCCTGCATGCGCTCTGTGCTCAGTGGGAAGTCTGCTTCTCTCCTTCTCCCTTTCCCTCTGCCCCTGTCCCAGCTTGTGCTCACTCAGTTTCTCTCAAGTTAATAAAGACATCTAAAAAGAAAAGAAGAAGGAGAAGAAGAAGAGGAAGATGAAGAAGAAGAAGAAGAAGAAGAAGAAGTAGCAGCAGCAGCAGCAGCAGCAGCAGCTGTACTGATCCTAGAGGAAAGAATGTAGGGGTGTTTTAAGTAAAGAAAGAAGAGCAGGAGTTTGAAGGCAGAAAGGAGAGTGTCATTTTTTAGTAAAAGCTAGGTTTTTGATGCCAAAGTGTAGCATAAGCTAAAGTACTAAGAGGCTATGTCTGAATAACAAGTAAAAGAAGAATAATTGGTAGAATTCTTTAAAACTATGTATATCTGAAGTTCTTTAATTATTAATTTCTTTAACTTAATTATTAAGTTCTTTAAGGTCATTAGTTCTGCCACTTAGCACATCTACAGTGTTCTATAAACTGTACATTCATTTTTTATGAGGCCTTATTGAGAGAGTTTTATGCTTCCTTCCAAAAAGCATTTGATTTTACTAATGGGGACCCTAAAAGACCACCAACCTCAGTTTTTTAAAATAATTTGTCTTCTCTGGATTTTCTAGTCTATGTAGATATTATACATGGCTTTCCTGCAAACATATGAGGGGAATTTTCTGGTTATAGGCAGTTATTATCAATTATAAATGAAACCATCTGATTTTTTTTTTCCTAGAGTGGGCCAGACAAGTTTCTCTACCATTTCTCGTTGTTGGAGGACATATTTTTTTTCTAGTGAATATGTTCACTGATGTAACACTTTAAGAATATAGATTTTATTTTGTGTGGATAATATTACAGTTCCACTCCTTGTGAAATTTAAGACCTCCTGTCCCATATGTGGCCATTAAAAATCTACCTTCTTAGTTACTGAGATTGCAAATAGCTCTCAGATTGTTGATGTTTCAGAATTGGTTTACCATTTTTATTTCAGGGTTGCTAAGTTTTCTCTCTCTGTCTCTCTCACCCTTTCCTTTCCTTTCCTTATTCTTTTCCTTTTCGTTATGCTTTTCCTTTTCCTTTCATTCTTTCTTTCTGTCTTTGACTTAGGGATTGCCTTTCCATTTATACAGATGTTTGCTCTGTTACATGCATTTCCAGGTGTCTTGGAGAAATCTTTCATGTTATGCAGTCTCTCACAGCCTCTTGTTTAATCTTTTATATAACAGTACCCCATCTATGACAAGGGGTACTATTTTCATCTTACTGGTGAGTCTTAGAAAGGTTAAATAATTTGTACAAGGTAACACAAGGTAAAAATTGTCAGAACTGGGACTGAGGCTCAAGAAGTCTGAGCCCAGGTTCTTCATTGGTATGTTCTCAGAGGAAAAAACAGATGATTTTAAGAGCTTGTCATACTGATAATTTTGTTACTTAATTTTTTGCTAGAATAATATTAATACTATTTTATTTTTATTCTTAGTTTCTGCATGTAAAGGTCGATGAGCCTAAATTTCAATGGAGCCCCAAGTTCTTACTAAAAAGATCTTGTAGATAATATCTAGTTAATAATGAGAAATGCCAAATCTATATTTTTGAGATGGTGACAATTCAAAATGATTAACCACATCTGTCATGTGGTAGCATATTAGTTTTTTTGTTGCTTCTTTTCATCCATAATTCTTGGACATACATGTGCATAATAGGTGCAAGGCAAACTAACGTTTGTAGGTGATGGTTGGTTTCTTATTCTGGTATAAGCTGTGTTTGCTTTTGTTATTATTATTATTTTTTTAAAGATTTTATTTATTTATTTGACAGACAGAGATCACAAGTAGGCAGACAGGCAGGCAGAGAGAGAGAGGAGGAAGCGGGCTCCCCGCAGAGCAAAGAGCCCTATGACGGACTCTATCCCAGGACCCTGAGATCATGACCTGAGCTGAAGGCAGAGGGTTAACCCACTGAGCCACCCGGGCGCCCTGCTTTTGAAAACAATATGTCATATTTGTATGCACAATGACTAGTCCTTTAAATAGGTCTTTATTTAAACAGTCCTTTAAACAGTCTTAAGAAACATTGACAGGGGCATCACAATGCAAAAATTAATGCCAGTAGACCCTTGGCTTAGAGCTTCAAGGTTACTGAGTCTTAAGTTAATCTTATCAAATGCTAGGGCTGAGGCTGACTAGGTAAGTGTGTGACTTTGGACAAATTTAATAAACCTTTCTAAAGTAACTCATGGTCTCTTTTATCTTTGAAATGAAGCTGTTCTCCACCTCATTGTGAGATCATATTTAGAGTGCTTATCACTGTGCATGATACATAGTATTTTATAAATAACAGCTGTTCGTGGGTTTTTTGGGGTTTTTTTTTGCATTATACTATACCAAATTGGTAGGGGTCATTGAGATTATTTAGCCATCTGTTCTTAAACCCCCTGGGAAGAGGAAAGTGAGTTAAAGGTAACTAGAGGTGAGAGAGTAACATTACTTGACACTGAAGAGATCCACATAGAGTAGGGCAGAATAGGATTTTGCAGTGGTGCCCTCTTTGGAAATGATTTCTAGCTGTGTCTGTTGATTATCGAAAATTTAGGTTTGGGGATTAGGTTTGGGGATTCTCAAATGTAATTGTAATGTGTGGCATATGAAGCAAAAAGAAGGCTTAAAGCTAAATTCTATAAATGGTTCCATTTACTGGTTTTGCCAGCTCTCCATGCCAAAGCCTTGACTGGAGTAGTTAAATTTATGAAATATGTGTGTGCATGCTCATGCATTTATACCTGAAAAGATTCTTTAACTTGGAACTGTGTGAAGAAAACAGTTGGATCTATTAAAAGTCACTGAATCTATACTCTGTCCTGGAAGTTTCACTGACTACCCCTTTAGGGCATCCTGTAAAGAATGTAGGTGGATTTATATGTACCTCTTTTTCACCTTAGTAACAGCCCTGGACAAGCGTGACTGGGTGGTGACCTCTCTGTAGGCATGGACCAATCAGCATAGGCTGCCATTGTCTCTTGTCCAGTGTGCCAAGATGCCTGCTTTTTACTTCATGGCTTGAATACTATCTGAAAGTGGTTTAGAATTGTGCTTGTTAAGCCCAGGTATTGTTCAGTACTGCTTCTCTGTCTCTAAAATAAGTTTACTGCATCTGCAGATCTTTTGACATTTACATTTTCTTCCCCAACTTTTCCTTTAAACTCCTTTTGGTGAGAAGAGCCACTTGCTTTTCAGTATAGGGATTGAAAATGAACTCTCTTTCATTGTTCAAAACCAGTTCCCCCATCTCCATAGACACCTCCCAGTAATGCCCCAGGGCAATGGCTGTTCAGTCTTTCTGTCTGGTAATAATACATAAGTCATGTAAGAATTAACCAACCATGTGTATTTGCTTTAAAAACCCATGTTAGTGCATTAATCCTTATTATGTTGTCATACAGAGTGCAATACTAACATCAGCATGAACAGAATAGTCTCTCCCTACAGGCAGACCTCCATGGGAAGTTAAATTATACTCCCAATATGAGTTCATTAATCTGTGGTGAGAAATATGTTTCCTGAGGGACTGTGCACCTTCGTTCACTGGCAAGTGTGTACAGTGCAATTTTCAAGTCATTTATCATGATTTTTCTACTTTTACATTGAAAGAAGTTAACACTAAGAAGCAGAGAACAGACCCCCACCCCCACCCCACCCTTTGCCAGAGAGCAGCCTTCACAGGGCAGACAAATTTTGAGACTGGCAAGAGAATCTGAATGGCTCCAATTATTAACACACTAGAGAGTGTCCAGAAAGTCTGGATATGCAGAGAAGAATGTATTTATTCCACGTTTTTTCCAGTTTAACAATTGAATGCTTGCTTTAAATTTTCTGTATTTTAAAGGACATATTGTCTGGAGAGGCGCCTAGGTGGCTCAGTTGGTTAATCATCTGATTCTTGACTATGGCTCAAGTCACGAACTCAGAGTCCTGGGATTGAGCCGCACATTGGGCTCCACACTCAGTGGGGAGTCAGCTTGAGATCCTCTCTCTCTCTCCCGCCCTCCCCTAGCTCATGCACATAAACACACACACATACACACACACTCTTTCTCTCAAATAAATCTTAAAAAAAAAAAAGTGTCTGGCAGTTGAAGAAAAAAATATTGAACATATTATTTGAAAATATAACTAGCATACTTAAAAAATGTCCTATATTTCCTTTCATTTTGCATACCCTCTGTTATTTTGACTAAATTGGTGGATCTTGTTTCCAGAGGAAGGAGAGAAAATAATAAAATTGACTGACTTCCTAGAATCTTCATTCTTTTATCTCTCTCTCTACAGTTCCCTCCAGTTTCACGAAACTGATGTGTTAAGATGGGGTCCCTTTTCTTTGGAAATCTTACTAGAAAACTGAATCAGCGCAGGAGAAACCCCTCAAGCCCACTTTTCATTTAGGGCTTGATGTCAAGAGGTTTAAAAAGGCCTTGGAATTTCACTGTTGACCCAGTCCTGCTCAGTATGGGGCTAAGGAATTAATTAATGATGAAGAGTGTATTTATCTGAGTCATTCTCACCTGTACTCTTTATTCTTTAGTGCTCTAGCTGGGACTTGAGGGAGGGCATTGGCAGTGAGTGGCTGGTCTCTGCCAACTCTTAAGAGTTAAGGCTAAAAGCTACACATTGGAGGGGTAGGGAAAGAAAAACTTAACTTAATCTCTGTCTCACACACATACATAGATACATGGATGGATAGATGGGTAGATGGATGGAGAGATAGGTGATAGATGGACATACAGAAACATTGATATATATGCACATACACAAATACTTTTTGGTCACCTTTACTTATTATTATAGCTTACTAAGCAACCTCTATACACTCATGATTCCCAACTCCCTAAAATGAAGCTTCTCCTTTCTCCTTTCTTGTATTTTCAAAGGCCTACTCTGTGGGCATTTCTCTGCAGATGTTTTGCAGATGATCCTTGTTAATTCAGAAAAAATCATCTTTCTGATTTCTTCTTGAATATCTAGAAACCTGGCATGTGCCTACCACAGAGCAGGTACTGAATAAATGCATGCTGAATGAATAAAAAAGATGAATGAAATGATATATAATTCTTTATACACTTTGTGCACAAGTGCACATTTACAGATATCATCATATAACCAACCCTGCCAACTAAGGGCTGTCACTCTCCTCTATCTAGTCCCCCAAACTTCCCTCACCCTTGAGGTTGCATGCCACCCTGTTGGGACATTTAGTTTATTTGTAAGGTTTGTAATATCCTTATTTCACTTACTTTAATAATGTAGGTTTGAGTTGGAAAGAGAGAAGGCTGTCAAAGACCACTGTGACCTTAGTGACAGGCTATTGATCACAGAAGTGAAGAAAGCTTTGATTAGCACATTTTGGCAATTTGGGTTTTTGTTTTTGTTTTTTATTTAAGATTTTGAGTTACTTTAAATCAATTTTGTTCATTACCTATTGCTGGATCCTGCTGAACAAATATATTTTTGTTGGGGATGTTTTATTACAATTGATACATTGATGTTGATTTAGATGTTGTTTCTCCCTTAAACCCTCTTAATACAGGAACCAGAATGATGGTGACATGGGTGCCTCTTGTCAGTTCAGTAAAGAAGACTCATGGTTATAATCACATTTAACAAACTGCCATTTCTCTGTGATGACTGGAAAATCAATGGCAGTTCAGCAGTTAAAGCAGAGTGCTGTTTAAATCTTAGAATCTGATCATTCTGTTTTTTCATCCTCAAACCAGTGTTTTTCATCCTCAAACCTCTCCCTATTGTATTTTAAAATATATTTTAAACTAGCTTTAATTTTTTTAATTGAGCTTTAATTTAAATAGCAGATTTAAAAACAAAATTTAAAATTTATTTAAATTAAATAAATTATTAAAATAAATCTAAAAATTATTTTTTACCAGATTCATAATACTGATTACTTGGAACCTTGTTTGTTTGGTTTCTGATTTTAAAATGTGTGCTAGAGTTTTCTGTCCTTAATCTACTTTTCTCATTATGAGGATTGTTCCTGTGTTTTGCAGTCAAATGCTCTACCACTGAGCTATACCCCCAGTTCCTGTGTTTTGTTTAGCGAAGGACTTCTTTAGAAAAGTCAAGTTAATTTGTTATTTTACAGTATAGCAATTTAAGCATAGTTTATTTTTCTGTAGCATGTAAGATGCAGATTATATAATGTGCCTTTTTTATACTTCCCATTTGCTTTTCTTTGTGTTTATCCTTAAGCTGATATGAAATCAGTGATGCATGTATTATTTAATTTTACTAATGACAATTTTGAGGTATCTCAAAATTGAAACTAGAAACTTAAAGATATATTTGAACGTAAACAAGTATCAAGTTATCCAAACTGGTCTGGAAAGGCTTATATTACATGGACTAAATTGAGGACAGTCATTTGTGAAATTTTGAAAACCTATGAAAAACAGAATGCTTCTAAAGAAATATACCACGGTAGTAAATTGCAGCGAATCCGAACTCAGAGTCCAGAGATCCGGCTGCTGGTCTGGACTCTGCCCTTAGTGCTCTGTGTGACCTTGAGCAAGCCATGTAAGTTTCTTGGGATGTGGCTTCTTCCCTCTGAAACTGAAGAGTTGGGCTTCACCAACGAGCCTATTATATTCACTATCTTTCAAATATCTGTAGTAATTTAGATCCTGAAGTAGATTACCGTGACTAGTTATCAGTTATTACCTTTCTTACTAATTGTTTTCACAACTTGCCAAAACCCAGGTTTATCCCCTCCAAAGCTGATTGGCAACACCTATCATGCTTACACTATTAATTTGCTTAAAAGGTCGTGTACAAACAAATTATCCTGACTTGAATGACTAGTTAGTAGGTATTTAACATTTGGAAAACTGTGGGGAGTTGTTTGTTCATTATTTATATTAGTTCTTTTCATAATCTGACTGCAGCATTAGTTCTTGGGCAAGGGCTGATGAATGTTTGATTTGACATTTCCCTTCTCTTTAAAGGACATTTATTTATTTATTTTTTCTTAAGATCTATCCTACTGAGGAGGGGGTTATATTTTTAGGTGTGGTTCAGAAGAACAAAGACCAAGTAGTTGAAAAAATAATTTTAATAATTAGAATGGTCTCAAATTGGTTGTCTTCTTAGGGACGTAGGGGGACATAGGACGTAGTAAGGGACGTAGAGGGGTTTCTAAATTAGAGGTCACACCTGGATTTTGCTTCTGCTAAGATTTAGGCTGTATCATGTCCTCTCAGGTTTTCTCAAATTCTGGTATTTGGACATTAAATCCCTCCCTCTACCTCCTCAGTCTACAGTTCCTTGTATAGCATCTTAGTTAGCAAGAAGAAACAGAAATGTCCTCTACATTTGCAGGTTGAAATGTGGAGCCTCCTGGCATTTTTGATGATCATGCTATCTCTGCTGTCCAGTCTAGATGCCACTTAGGGATTCTTTCTTTCCTTATCACACTGAAGGTTTTTGAAGTCACAGTTCAACTACCAAGTCCTGTATCAGTCTATTGACATTTCAGAGGGTTTTGATTTGTGGTCCTGGTTGTAGGAGAATAAAGACACTGATCGATAGAAACATTTATTGACTTAAGAATATAAATAAGTCTGCAAATATGCTTTTTATACAAACACTTGCATTATATATACAGGGTTATTGAGATTTTGGTCTTACACAAAAAATAATTTATTAGCTGCTTATTTGCTTTACAAACCAACTTACAAGAGGCCTTCTTTATATATTTGCTATAGTACACTTATTTCAGAAAGAAATATATCGTACAGTGAAATTTACATGTTCATCCCTTTCTTTTCCCTTTGTTTTCTAAAAATATCTAGTGACACTGGGGTCAGTACTGATCCTCCATATTCCATTTTTCTCTTAACCTTAACACACCACTGTTTCATATTTCCAAGTTTATGGTCTTCCACTGCATTTGAACCCAAGACAATAATCACATTTTTGTGGAATATGGCTCTTGCTGTATTTAACAGGTCCTTGCAAAGGTCTCATCTGTGAAGTGTGCCATATTGTAGCATGATAATCTTTCTTGCTACAACAATACAAAATTACCCTACACCCTCTCCTCCCAACCCAGGAAAAGGCTACAGCTGAAATAATTAAAATCCATACGCTTAATGATCTGTGCCTTCTGCAGGGCGGCACATTACTGTCTCTAACGATGTTTAATAGCTCATAACATTCAATACACTTAATCATCAATTACTGGCATTTGTAGTACTTTTGCATACAGAACATATCTTGATAGGGTGAAAACTGCATTGGAACTGATTCAACTACCCACATTGGAAAATAAGACACTGGGGTAGACTGAAGGCGGATGCATGGTTGTCTTTGGAGCTGCTCAAGCCACTGAGGCAGGACTGTACCAAGCCTATGTGGTTATTTCAGATTTTGTTAGGTGAGGAGGAAGTTTCAGTTTGCTTGTGTCACACTGCACTTTGTTGGGCTCCCAACCATTCTGGGGTTATCCCCGATTGGGATGTCAGGTAACTGGGAAGCTGGCCCCACCCAGCCACCTGACCTCCCACAGGTCAGTCCCTACTTTGTTTTTGTTTCTTTATATGTAAGGTGAGAGTGACGGTTATACCAGCCTGAGGAGGTCCTACCCAGATCAGAAATCCTTCAGTCTCACAGTCACTTCAGGGACAATGGAACCATCAGCCTTCTGTCATTTTCCATGTAATTTCCTGTTTGCTCAGTGTTGCTTGGAAAAACAAAAGAGTCCATTACCTTTGGTGGAATGATAAATAAAAAAGCAGAATTCTCATTTTATAATAATCACACAGTTTTGATGTAGTTTGCACAGTACCTACTTTTAATATATATATATTATTTATAAATCATGTTAATTATTTTAATTGTTTATTTAATATTACATAAATGCATATTGATATACATCATATTATATATAACATACATGTAATGTATAATAATATATACATATATATTGAATTTAATATTATAATTTATATATTAATTATTAATATACTGTAATATTATATATGCTTATACCATGCATAATTATATTTAGATGCATATAAGGCTTTGTTTGCATATTTAGGGCAAAGGTTATTTTGCTTCTGGTAACAGAAGGACTTGAACTGTGCCAGCACTTCTGTAGATGCTCTGTTCTGGAAGTGACAGGATCTGCAGGAGGTAGCTTATTTTAATACAGAGTTTGCTTGAGAAAATACATGATTTCATCATCTCTGAGCCTCAGAGAAAAATTCTGATTGTCAACCTTTCCTCCTAATCATGAATTTGAGTCATAACCACCCTGGGGTGAAATGCACACATTGCTCTCTCAAGTTCTTGATTGTTTCTGAAAAAGTTTTAGGACTTTTTCCATGTTGATAGCAAATGCTTATGTGGGCAAAACAAAAGAGGAGGAGCAAAGGTGTTGTAACTTCCACTATCACCTGCCTTACTCAAATGTTACAACTTCTCTGCTGCTGGCTGAACTCACAAGACCAACTTAAAAAAAAAAAAAAGTGGAAGAAAATATTCATGTCACTGATAAACTAATAGCATTCAGGATTTCATCCTTCATGCTTCAGCAGCAGTTGGATATGTTTTATATATTTATTTAAAGACTTATTTTTATTTATTTATTTATTTTAGACACACACACACACACACACACACACACACACACACACACACACACAGAGTGGGTATGCCAGCTGAGGGAGGGAGAGAGAGAACCTCAAGCAGACTCCTTGATAAGCACAGAGCCCAATGTGGGGCTTGATCTCAGGACCCTGAGATCATGACCTGAGCCAATGTCAAGAGACAGATGCTTAACCAGCTGAGGCACCCAGGTGTCCCAGGATATTTTTTAAAACATAAAGTACCATGCCTACTGTCCTTTGCTCTTCCCAACTTTCATTGAGTGACTCTACCCAGTCAAATATAGGTTAAGTGTTCGGAATAAAGATAACAATATGCTGTAATTATGGTTTGTACCCTGACTAAGCTTAAGTCTTGGCAAAGTGTTGAAGACTCAAATGTATGTAGCATAGGCAGTCATAAATCAGCTCTAAGAAGAGACAGTAGGGAGTGATAGAGCATGAAAATAATGGCTCCATCCTTTCTTCATTATTTCTTAATAATACTCTGCTAACTAAATAAAATAGTGTACTAATCTTCAACTTCTAATACAGATCCAGATGGAAATATGTAAACAAATAATTTTAATACAGTAAGTAGAATCTTAAAAGTTATTTCTTTTTTTTTTTTTAAGATTTTATTTATTTATTTGATAGAGATCACAAGTAGGCAGAGAGGCAGGCAGAGAGAGAGGAGGATGCAGGCTGTACGCAGAGCGGAGGGCCCAATGTGGGGCTTGATCCCACGAGCCTGGGATGACCCGAGCCAAAGGCAGCGGCTTTAACCCACTGAGCCACCCAGGCGCCCCTTAAAAGTTATTTCTAAACAGCTGTTAAGAGCACAGACCCTAGAGCCAGGGTGGCTTTGAATGCTGTCTCCACCATTCACCAGCTGTTTAATCTTCAGCAAGTAATCTTCCTTTGCTCCCTTCAGTTCTTTCAGGTATAAATGGTGACAATGTTACTTCATCAGGTTCTCTTGAGCAGTAATTGAGTCATGATGTATAAAGCTCTTCAAACAAAAACTTGGCACACCATGAGCTCTAAATAAAAAAGAGACTGTTCTTAGTAGGAAAGAGACAAGACAGCACATGTTGAGATATTAAGTCTGAGTAGACACATGCTGACAGAATCTTAAAATGGAAGGAATCCTGAGTCACCTTGTGGACACAATCTACTTGCTGCTGGAATAAGCCCAGAAGAGACTATTCCTCAAGTGTTTACTAATGCAGCTCGTTCAACTCATCCTTTGCTGTACACCAGTCAGCTCTGAATAATTTTATCAAGGTAGTGCTCACCTTTGTCTTCCAAAAAGGAGCCAAGAGGGCACCTGGGTGGCTTAGTGAGTTAAACATCTACCTTCTGCTCAGGGCGTGATCCCAGGGTCCTGGGATTGAGCCTCCCTGCTCAGTGGGGAGTCTGCTTCTCCCTGTGCTCCTCCCCCTGCTGGTGTGCTCTCTCTCTTTCTCACTCTCTCAAATAAATAAACAAAATCTAAAAACAAAAACAAGGAACAAATAAAAGACCCTCTAAAAAGCAGAGAGACATAGTATAATGTGTCAAGATCTCCTCTGGTAACATTGTAACTTTCATGGTGTTCTCTACATTGACCATTTCTGGTGTTTTTATTTGTTCATTTATTTTGTATGTTTGTTTTTTAAATTGGAAGATCTAATTGGCTTTATTAAGCAATTCATGAATTGGGCAATATCCCATTTAACAAATACAGAAATGCTCCTCACATTGACCATTCATTTAGCATTTCATTTGCTTTATCTCAAATGATATATATTTCCCACCATGCTTCAAAAATGAGCTAACCACAGCAGTAAATTGTTTTTAAGCATTGTATTGCTTTACAGATTCTACAACATAATCAAAAGCATAAAACATTCAGATGTGTACTGTCCACTCAGTTATCACTTAAAAATTCTGTTGTGTCTATTCCTTTACTGTCCTGTGTGTGGCTCAATGGGGATGTACAGTTTGGGGAACAGACCTAGCCAAGAGTTTGTGAAGCAGTAGTCACGTATTAGACCTCACTAATCTTTCTTCTCTTAAAATATATTGCATTTTCTGTATTGCTGTAGAGGATCCATTTCTCAGGATCATCTAAAATATGTACCTCGAGAAAAATATGTGTGAAAAAGGTTCTGAGGCAGCCTAAGCTATTGTGAAAAGGGAACAAATTATAGCTAAGAGGGTTAGAACTTTTTGCTATTTATCTCTTATCTTCTCTAGGACGTCTACAATGGGAAAATATAAAAAACATGAGCTATCAATATATGCCAGATACCTTATGCAATTAGACAAAGAAAAACACTGAGAGACTGTGGACTCTGAGAAACAAACTGAGGGTTTGGGAGGGGGAAAGGTGGGAGGGTGGGCTGAGAATGTTGGTGGGTGTTATGGAGGGCACTTATTACATGGAGCACTGGGTGTGGTGCCTAAACAATGAATTTTGGAACACTGAAAAAAATAAAAGTAAATTTAAAAAAAGGGAAAAATCTATGTAATTAAAGGAGAATTTATATTAGTAGACAAAAAAGAATGTGCAGTTTTAGATATTACATATTATAACTGCCGGTTAAACATTATAGGCATAGAGAACTTTCTGGAAGAGAGCTTAACACTCTCTGAACCTAGCTTTTAATCATACCCTTTTCCCCTACTTCTCACAGTTTTCCCATAGTTCGTTTATCAAGTATTTATTTTTTTTTAATTTTATTTATTTATTTGATAGACAGAGATCACACAAGTGGCAGAGAGGCAGGCAGAGAGGGGATGGGAGAAGCAGGCTCCCTACTGAGCAGAGAGCCGGATGCGGGACTCAATCCCAGGACGCTGGGATCATGACCTGAGCCGAAGGCAGTGGCTTAACCCACTGAACCACCCAGGCGTCCCTATCAAGTATTTAAAGAGAGCTTCTATTCATGCAGTCTCTCCCTTCAAAGGATGCAACACATGGTATTCATGCTATTTCAGTTCATAATCTGCTTCTAAAATGACTTTTCTACTCCTGAGACTCTGTCCTCTGCACGTTATCCCTCTCTTCTATGTATTATTACCATCCTGCATTATTCTGCATTTGAGTTGATATTACCTCAAGGTTATGCACAATTGTCTGTCCATCTCCAGTGCCACCATGGTAGTCTGAGAACCAGAACAAGCACCAGTTCGAAAGCCAAGCACTGGAACTGTTTGGGAGGTGATTTTATGCTTTAAAACAATATATATTTTGGGGTGCCTGGGTGGCTCATTTGGTTAAGTGACTGCTTTCAGTTCAGGTCATGATCCTGGAGTCCCAGAATCTAGTCCAGCATTGGGTTCCCTGCTCAGTAGGGAGTCTGCTTCTCCCTCTGACTCTCTCCCATCTCATGGTCTCTCTCTCTCTCTCTCTCTCTTTCTCTTACTCTCTCTCTCTGTCAAGTAAATAAATTAAAAAAATTTTTAAACATATTTTTATTGGGGAAATGTTTTCTTGCTTCTAAATTGTGTATGCAGAAGTGGAATCAGCCAATAAAAAGCACTTCCAAACCTTTAACCAGGAGTTCATAAACTGTTCTCAGCATGGAGAGGACCACAATGATGGGGGTAACAGTAATATTAATGACAGTAATGAGTAAGCCTCCATTATGGGTAAAGTCTTGTGCTGGTTGCTTTGACTGCATCACCTCTAATCTTTAACCCTAATGACTGTCCCCAAGGCTACTCTCATTATTTTGGCCCCTGTTTTGCAACACAAAGGTTGAATAATCTCCAAGTCTAATTTTTGGCAATGGTTGGCATTGAGTCAGGGTAATGATCCTAGATCTTTATGATTTTAAAGATTACTTATCTTTTATTCTATGACTTAATATCTCTCTATATAGTTTTTAGAACAATACTTACATAATAAACCTTTATATAAAGCACTGTGTGTGCATATTAATTGCTATTATTTCTCTTTCGTCACTTATTTGGAGATACTAATTTTTCTTTTTTTCAGCAGGTGGTAAGTGGCATGAGGAAACCAAGGACTTTACTATAGACACCCTGCTCTGAGCTTTAGGTCTATATCAAGTAATTGAGATTGAACACAATGGTATATATGAAAGAAACAGGCAGATCTGTTATCTCCTCTTCTTTGATCCCATCCATCTCCTACACATGCATGCTGTTTCTTAGCTAAATATCTTAGTCTTACAGAAAAATCAGTTCCCTGGGAAAAATAGCTAATTCTATCCTGATAAACTTGCTTATCATTGCACAATATAGATTTCCACTTTAATTCCATAATCTTAAAACTATAGGGATATAAAATGCATTAACGTTGTAGCTGACTTCAGATTGCTTTTCCTTTAAAATCTTTAACAATGTGAAATCATTGGTACCTGCTTAAAATGAGTTTTTAGTTGTAATTTAAATTGAATTAAATCATCTTCTATTTATCTTAGAATAATCTCAGAATTTAACATGAGATTTCCATTTGCAGAATCACATTTACTAATGTGGGTCTCTCTCCTTCTCTCTCTGTCTCTATTCTGCACCCCTTCCCTCCCCACCTCACGGACATCTCCAGAGTTCCTTCCTGGGGTGCCTGTGTGGGGGCTCCAGTTTGGTGAGTTCCACCTGACAACTCTATTCTGCTGTGTGTTACTCCAAGCTTTGAAGCAGTATTGCTGACCGAATGGCCAGGACATGGATTAAGTGGCATTATACTGACCTTCTTTATAAAAACCTGACCTTGAATATTAGTTTGATTAGGCATGGTTCTTCCACATGCTGAGGGGTGCAGCTGGGCTCTCCTCCCAGGGCCCTTTGTTGACAGAGTAGCCCAACGTGAGTGACCTACTGTTACTGTGGCTCATATACCAATTTGCAGAATTTGGGATCAACCATGAGGCTCACTAGGTGTATATGCAGAATAAATTTCCCCTTTCCTTGAATAAGTAGATTTATTCCAACAGCAGCTGTTCCACCCATTAATACCATATGCAGATATGTCCATCTTTAGCTTTAATTGTGACCTTCTCAATAGTTCATTAGATTCACCCACTGTTGTGAATGTTCCTTCCCGCCATACTATGCAGAGTGAGAATGAGATCATCTTCTCCCCACAGCATGGATATCTGCCAATGAGTCCTTTCTTTTCAGGGTTTGGGGGATGTGGAGGAAATTTATGTAATCCTGTAGCAAGGGTGGGACTGGGACCCCTGAATTAAATCTGTATTTCCTAATTGCCAGCCTCCACCTTTAAAGTAAATTTAGCCCCGAAGGGCCAGACATCTTGGAAAATCACCTTTGTGGCAGGACAGTAATGAATTATTACATTTCTCCCATGCCGTTATATATCAGGCTCTTTGTCTGTGTCTAGGCATTGGGACTAAACTGGTCAGCTATATAGTATGCTTATTGTAGATGGTAGTTTCTTTTAAAAATCTACAGCGATGTGTATTTCCTGACACACCCTCATTTCCCAAGCATGAAAGGCTTTAAATAACTATAACCTTGAGTGAATTACATTATATTCTGACGTGCTTGGGAAATGGTAAGAGGTACTTTTTTTTTTTTTTCTCTTGTATCTTCGGATAAATCACAGGATGCACAGGGTTTCAGTGATACAGTTGACTTTATTTAAATGAGCTGGGTTTTGATTAGCAGATGAGAAATAATCATTCCTATAAATAGAATATTAAACAAATTGTTTTACCCTAAATTAAATAATCGGTCATATTAACTCTGTTCTTCAAGTTTACTGACAAATCTTTTATTGCCTCAGTGGATGCTCTGCTATGTGAACCTTCATTATGCTGCTTCCCAAGCCTTTCCACCCCAGGTGATACCCAGTCCGTGGATAGGGGATGTGTGTCATCCTAACCAACAATCCCCTTTGCTTCCAACTCCTGGGTCCCTTTATACAAATACTTGGCATTCATCATCCACTCTGCCTTCTCTCCAGTCTCTACCTCTGATCAGTCCTTAAATCTGGTCTTTCTCTAATACGGATCTCATTAATATTCCCTTCCTCTCTGTATCCCATTTCTATTTTCCTGGTCTACCCAGGCCCTCATTATTGCTCCTCAGGCTCTAATGCACTCACCCTAATAATCAGTGTCTCTGCCCTCAGCTTGCCTCCTTCAGTTTATGTAATATAGCAAAAAAATAAAAATCTATTAATGTCACTTCCCTCCCTACTGAGGACCCAGTTTGGATCTCTTTCTCAGCTTCCCAAACACTGCCACCTCTCCTCTGCACCACCTACCTCACTGTGCTTCCCACGTGACTGTAATTCATCACAGTATCCTGCTCACATGGTGTTCACGCTGCCAAGGGTACTCTTCCACCGCTGTCTTTCTGGTGAACACCTCTTCGTTCTTCAAAGGCCATCAAAGTGGATGCCTTCTCTCAGCCTCACACTAAACAAGTAAATCACTTCCCTTTCTTTGTCTACATTCTTAATCATATGTGTATTGTGGTATGTAGTCATATGTATTATGAGTATGTACTTACATCATGTTTCCTTATTAGATTGTGAACTCCTAGAGACCAGGGTGTCCGCAGTCACCTTTGTAATTTCAGAGCTTAATAATATCTATCATAGTACGGGTTTGTTGAATTGGTTCAATTCTCCTATAAATGTTCTCTGTATTAGAGAATAGCATCTTAGCAGAGTATTAAAAGACTACATTTGGGGTATGTCTGTAGTCTGTTACTGTCTGATTAGTTCAATTAAGAGCACAGGGTTAATGAGGCCAGGGTTTTAGTTTCATTCCTCTGTGGAGCAGTTAACATTGTACCTCAACTCTCAGTAAGCTCACCTGGCTGCCTAGTAAATCCCACTGGTTCCAAGGGAAATGGAAAGTGAGAATGATTAAGGTCAGGGCAGATTCATCACAACTATAAGACAAATTGAATTGAATATATTCCTTATTGATGTTTAAAGAACAATTTCACACCTCCATAGGAAATGAACACCTTATTTTGTCCACAGCTCCTGTCCAATGTGCACTGATGCGTTGGACTTGAAAGGTGGGCAGTGATGGAGGTGGCAGGAGGACCTCCTCTTCGTGGCGGTTTGTGCAGTAGGAACAATGATCATCCATCTGCAGATCTTAATGATTGTTAGCCTCGGAGCTTCCCATCTACCCACCCGCCTCTCCGTCTTTGTCTTCCAGGTGAGACAATGCGCATCGCCTCTTCAGAGTTTGCTGATGACCCGTGCTCATCGGTGAAGCGTGGCACCATGGTGCGGGCGGCGAGGGCTTTGCTCTCAGCTGTAACTCGCTTACTCATCCTGGCGGACATGGCGGATGTCATGAGACTTTTGTCTCACCTGAAAATTGTACGTATGTGGAACTTACCAAAACTTGCCTTATGGGGGTGGCAATACTGACTATGTAACCTGGAGCTTGGAACCGCACTAATGATCTCTCAGTGCTCAGCGGCTTGCTTACTCACTGAAGTGGTATACCCCCCAACTTTTCTAATACTAAAATTATAGTCAATAATATACTCAAAAAGTTATAGAGGATTCACTTGAGTTTGGATCCCCCGCAACCCCCCGCACACCGTACTTCTTGGAGAGCAAAACAGTATATTCTTTTAGGCTGCAGAGGCTGAGCGTGGTGTATCTGCCTTGGCCCTATCTTGAGATTCAGATTAGTAATTCAGAGGAGGTCAGCTCTTCAGTGTAGCTGGCCAAATGATATGGACTTTGAACATATCTTAGTCTGGCAATAAAGAGCCCTATGTATACATCTCATGGCTAGGGTCAATCTTATTGCACCAAGCCTGGCATCTAATATAATTGGGCACTTCATGTGCCACTAACCCATAAACCCCTATTATAAGTGCCTCACTTGTCATAGTTCCTTGGTTTCTTTCAGCATTTTTGTTTCTTTTTTTTTTTTTTTTTAAGATTTTATTTATTTATTTGATAGAGATCACAAGTAGAGAGGCAGAGAGAGAGGAGGAAGCAGGCTGTCCGCAGAGCGGAGAGCCCGATGCGGGGCTCGATCCCACGACCCTGGGATCATGACCCGAGCCGAAGGCAGCGGCTTTAACCCGCTGAGCCACCCAGGCGCCCCAGCATTTTTGTTTCTTAATGGAACTAGAACCCTACCCTGGTCACAAATTTTACTGGACCAGGGGCCAAGGCAATCTTTGCAACCCATGACAACTTGGCCTCTCTCTACTTTTCTAGTTCTGGCTGGCATCTATTTGCAACCAGGATAGTTCAGTCCTCTGAATTAAGATGTTATAACTCAAAAGCTTAGGCATATGGCTCTGCCTAGAGAATTTCTACTACATGCCCTCAGTGAATTTCATTCCTGGACAATTGGCGCCAACCTTGGACTGATCTCAGGGTCCTTAGATGATGGGATATGAACCATGGGTTTTCTTTTTTGGGGGGAATCAACCTATTGCTGGTTTAGTTCCCCCTAGCTGTGGCCATTACTAGCTTACTTTCCCTATTATCCAATCCTCAGGTCTTTGTCAGTGAAATGAACAGTAAGAGGGCAGGTGAGATAAGGAAATGAGTAATGACAGCCCACTCACACCTCACCTTCCATCTCAGATTTGTTCTGTAGGGGAGTTCACTAAAGAAATTTCTAAAACAATAGGTGGTTCTCTGTCGAAAAGGCTTTGGTAGCATCTTGTCTGAGCTGACCCCAATAAAAAATCCATGATTCTAAGTTATGTATAAACTCCTTGATATTATTAAATGTCTCCAATTCCAACACATCCAGCATGAGTTCCATGGTCATAAGACGCAAAGCAAGGTACAGCTCTTTCTGGTTTCTGTAAGGGCACCTGAGGAGCCAAGAGGCACAAAGCAGAACCTGCTTGGGAGTTTCCTCTCAGATTTTTCTGAGAACAGGCCTGTAAAAGCCAGGAAAGGCTTTGCAGTTTAGATGAGGGGAGCAGTATGAGGAGAGACTTTACTTATTTCAGAGGCTATCAAAAGACAGTATAATGTTATGATTTGTTATAGTATTGACATGTGTATGACAGTATTATATTTTGATTCCAGGATTTAGCTACAGAAAAAAGAGTAACTTTAATATTGGTTTGCCAACTGTGTTGTCATCTACCACATAACCTCCTTACATACCAGATACTTTATTTGTTCATACAGGACTAATGACAGTAGAGCCCTCAGAGCTTAGAGATTTAAAATGGTTGCAATCCCTATGCAGCATTTCGCACAGAGTGTGGTGCAAACTAAGCGTGTGGTAAATGGCAGCCATGTTGCTGTTTTCAGATCCCTGGAACCCCTTGCAGACTACAGTGGTGGCTGTCATTCCCAGGTTCCAAGTGTGCTAGATGCTTCTTTTACGCAACAAATTACTTTGTTCTGAAGTGTGTGGGAGAAAAAGTTTTGTTATCTTTCCCTTACAGGCTGCTGAGTCTTCAAGGGCCGCATTTTCAGAAAGATCTCCCCCCCGATGGACAGTCTTCCTTTCCCAGGGGAGAACAGGACTGAGCCTAAAGAAATTAACTTTACATCCCATGTTATTGTTCTGTACCACAGAAGGCCCCATTCAGCCCTTCCTAGGGAGTGATGACAGGCTGAATATTCTCCCTGAGCTGTCCACATGCAGAGAGGGCTCCTTGTGCATCCAGGAGGTCATGTGATGTACAACCTCGGTTCCCGCCTGTAATCCTGCCTTTCTACCCACTTGTTTTGACCACTGCTGTCTCCGGATCATATCACTGCGGCCTGTCATCCTGCAGAGTCAATTGTATTCTCTTCCTGGCACAGCAGATTAAGGGAAGTTTAAAAAAAAGGGTGGGGGGCAGGGTTTAGCACAAAATCATGGAAAGGTCAACCCAGCAATATTAAGTAGTCCTGTCAGACTGTCAGTAGTAAAATTAAAAATGATTGTAGACTAAATAACACATTTGTTCTACTTAGAGCGCAGCCTCTGCAGAGAGCAGCTGCGATGGGATGTCGCTCTCTTGTGGAGCGAGTAGGAACTGCGGCGTCCGGGCGGCCGCTGAAGGCCCGTCTCACACTGTGGGTTCAGGTCAGTCAGGGCTTCATATTTCAAATCATGGGGGTGTTGCCCACCCCACCCCACTCCCCTCACTGTGAAAAAAAACCAAAAACACAGTGTCTCAACAATCCGTTACAAATGAACATGTTATAAGGGCGCCTGGGTGGCTCAGTGGATTAAAGCCTTCGGCTCAGGTCCTGATCCCAGGGTCCTGGGATCCAGCCCCCCATTGGGCTCTCTGCTCGGTGGAGAGCCTGCTTCCCCATCTCTCTCTCTCTCTGCCTGCCTCTCTGCCTACTTGTGATCTCTCTGTCAAATAGATAAATAAAATATTTTTATAATAAAAAAATGAACATGGTATATAATTCTGCTTTAGCCTTTCCTTCTTTTCCCTCATGAACAAGCAAGTGTCATCTGCAGTCATCTCTTTATATGTTTTTAACTCAGATGAAGGAAGTATTTTCATGTGTTTGGATGGAACAGGTTAGAGATGGTCATGTACACTTTTTTAAGGCTTTCTCCAGATAAAAGATGGGTTTCCTTACCACAAACACAAGTAAGAAAAAAGAGTGACAGGTGATTTTCCATAAAGGTATTTGCTCCGTTTTCTTTTGGTCCAGACACTTGAGTAATACCCTCCAGGAGTCTGCGGATTCCTGCTGTGGTAACCTTTTTTATCTTTAAGCATTATGCATTTTACTTTTTATCTCTTAGGGCATATGCCAAATTTTTATTGCTCTTCTCTCCAGATGATGACTTTTTCTCGTTTCTGAATACCTTACAGGAACACAGATGGAATTGCCTTATCAGAAACTTATATTCATGTTTTTCCATCAATAATTCACTGAGTAGATGAAGGATAGCCAGTTTATTCTCCTAAAATACCCGCTTTCATTCTCTGCCCTGCACCCCCATAAGTAATTGTCAGCAAATCAAGTAGTCATAAGCAAGTATAATTCAAACTATAAAGATGAGTAAAGAATTAAGATATCCGTGGAGACCATGTGAATTGGTAGGGTAGAGGTCTTTGCATCCACTACCTTAAAATTATGTTCGGGAACTTAGTTCACATGACTGTGAAAGACTGATCTTTTCACATGACATACAAATATTCTAGTTGCCCATGTGAAGCTCCTTGTTTTGTTAAGCAAGTATTCGTGTGGGTTTTCATGTTGAGCTCTTTTTTAAGCATGTTAGGATTCTCATGGCTGCAAAAGTTTTTTGCCACTGTAGTTGTTTTAAATTCAGGACAGAGTGACAGTTTCGGAGTGACCTATAGTTCAAAGCTGGGTTATCCCCCAGGTGGAAATTTGATGTTCCTGAGCAGAGCTAAAGTAATTATTTGCACATCAGACATCATTAAAAAAATACTGAATTATAATCAATTTTCTTGTTGAAGTTGCTGGTGAGTGATTCCCTAGCCAGTCATCTGATGTATCCTGCAATCAGTTGACATTGTCAGTGTGTTAGGTTGATATGTGGCATTTTAGACTTTTCAAGGAATCCTGCATTGCAATCGATGATCATGAAGAGGGATATTTATTTTCCCTAGACTCTGAATTAATGTAATCAGAATGTATTGTCAATTCTAAGCATTGGTGATGATATTACACACGCAAACTCATCTTGACATGTATGTGTTAGAGAAAACAACCCCCCTTTTTTCTGTCTTCAGGCTAGGTCCTGGAATAATGATGTTCTTCATTATCTCAGATTTCTCTCTAGAAAGTGCGATGGCAAAATAGAAAAAACAGCAACCCCTTCATCAGTTTCCCAGAGAAGTCAGATTACCTTCATAGCCATTAGGGGCCAGATCTAATGCCGCTGTCCCCTTGTTTGGGAAGCGTTGATGAGGCAGACTTTGTTATTACCTGTGCTTTTTGTGACGTTGCCTAAAATAGTGTTGAGTGTCCTCAGTTATGAATTATTTCTCAATAGGTGTCTGTTTAGTCCTACAGCTCTAATGTAGCTCTGGGGTTTGAAAAGCAACAGTTAATTGATGTAAAATAGCCTTGTCTCTAATTACAAAGGTAGAAATTATTGCACAGGTTCTCAGCATATCTTTTTTTTTTTTAAGTTAAAGATTTATTTGTTTGAGAAAGAGAGTGCAGAGGGAGAGAGAGCAAGAGAGAAATCCTCAAGCAGACTCCCCCCTGAGCATGGAGGGCTCCATCCCAAGGCCTGAGATCATGACATGAGCCTAGATCAAGATTCAGACACTAAACTGACCGAGCTACTCCAGTGCCCTTTAGCATATCTTTTCTGTCAGAGCTATCACAGCATAAACTTCATGCAGCTGGGTTGTTTGCAATTTATTTATGTATTCAGTTATCCTTTCAGGAAGTACTTATTGGATGCCTAGTTTATACAAGATACTGTGTTTAGATAACTTCAAAGGTGACTAAGTCTCAGCCCTGCCTTCAAAACTTTATAGGTTACTGGGGGAGATATTAAGAAAGAAAGCACTGCATGCTGGGAAAATGTGCATATTGCTGTGGGATCTCACCTAGAATAAAAATATAATAATTAGGATGTTTTCCACCTTAAATAACAGAAACCCAGTTCAGTGTGGTATTTTTAAAAGGGAATATATTGGCTCACCAAACTAAGAAGTCTAGAGGAAAATAGCTTTAGGCAAGGCTTGATCGAAGCAGGAAAATGTGACAAGAACCAGGTTCTTATCTCCTTTTCTTCTTGAAGGGCACTCTTCTCTGTAGGCCCTTTTCTCACAGTCTCAAGATAGCTGCTAACCATCCTCAAGTTTACATGCTTCTAGACTAAAGATAGCCAGAAAGAGTAAATTCTCTTCCCTAATAGCTCAAGTAAATGTTCCACAGTCTTGTTAGTCCTTTTGGCTTATGAGTTAGGTGCTTATCTCTGAGTTAATTATTTAGAGGGGAAATGGAATGTGCTAGTCAGCACTTAATTTTTAAATTTGGTCAGCACTTACTCCTTTCCTTCACCATTCCCCAAGCCATGGATAGGATCAGTTCAACCAAATTACAGTGTTGGTCATTTCACAATAATATGAGGAAGGGTGACATGGCTGGGAGAAGGAGGTCTCAGGATTAGGTCTCATTAAACTGAATGAGATTTACCTTTCCCAGAATCTATTTCTTGGATCAGACTGAACAGGTTGGGGGTCACAAGCATAAGCCTAAGCTAGGGTCTCTGAGTTGAGGGTGACTGGAAAGAAGTTGGTCCCTCAGAAGAGTTGGAGGGATATATAATTCTGTGCAATAATGAGATTGAAACTGCAGAGTAATTTCAGCAGGGAGAGTTTAATACAGAAAACTGTTAACTCCAGTAGCAGATTAGAGTCATAAGAGACTGGGTAACAAGAAGACAGCTCTAAGGACATAGGGATGGCAAATATAAGGAGAAGCTGCTACCCCAAGGACTGAGATGGAGTACTTCAGGGAGACCACCCCCACCCCCACCACCCTAAGCCAGGGCCAAGATCAGATCTTCCTACTTTACTTTATGATAGGTCACTGATGTGCCACCCAAGCTAATGGAACTTGCCAGAAATCTGCCCTTAGGGTGTCAAGAAAAAATGCTCACCAAGAGCTAATTGGGAGCATTCCACATAGCATCATCCAAGGGGGAACATGCTAAGGGAAGCTGCTGACCACCTGGTGTTGGAGGGGTACCTCTGCTGCAGAACCTTTGGAGAAAGCATACCAGAACCAAGGAACAAAATCTTTTCTTCCTCGGTTGCCACCCAGCACTCTCTAGTAACGAAGCTTGACATCAGGCCAAATGGGAAAGGAATAATAGTTCAAAGACCTAGCCATGTTTTGGCAGAGCAGGCCAATGTGTGGCTTTGGATTTGAAAACCAGCTCAGGGGAAGAGAGTTTACTGAATGCAAAAGAGGTGCTCATACCTTAAGAAAGGAGATGGATGCAGGTCAGACAACAGACATTAACTACAGAGAGCTTCATAAACAAAGGGAAAGAACAAAGGCATGAGAGGAAGAGAAAGGACTTAGGGTGTCCTCAATAACATAATTCTGTCTTGTTGCAGCATGGAGAGGCACTGACAGAGCTGGACAGGGAGACACATGTGCCTTAGAGACCATGATAATTTGTTTGGACTCTACATGTGGATTATGGGGAGTCATCAACTACTTCTAAGCATCAGAATCAGATTCGTGATTTAGATAAGTAATTTTGGTAGTGATGTGAAAAAAGAATTAAAAGAGGGGTGAGTCTCAGCAAGGAGAAAGATGAAGAGACTATTGGGATTATCCAGGCCAGTGAATAAAAGGAAGGCTGGGTGATGGCAATGCCAGTGTGTATTGTGAAAGGGAGATCAATTATAAAGATACTAAAGAGATCGAATGGCTAGAACCCAGAGGCTGATCAGATGGGACAAAGCTCTTAGTGAATATTCATAATCAGATGGTCAATATAATCCAAACCCTTTATAAACCTATCTTCTTCTGGGAAACTGAGGCATAAGAGAGAGCTGGAGAGTTGAAAGCATGAACTCTGGAGCAAACTGCCTTAGTTCAGACCCCGGCTCCCACACTCACTTGCTGGGAGTCCTTTTGGGAAGCTTGTGCAACTACGCTGACCTGAGTCTCTCCTCCGTAAAGTAAAAATAGGAAAAATTTCAAATGTAAAGGGCTGTTTTCTGGGACGAAATTAGGTGTATGTAAGCCATTTAGAACAGTGTCTGGTACATCTCCCAAGTACTCGGTGACACTGACTGGTGTCATTTTTCTTGCCCTAAAAATAACTTTGGAAATATAAGCTGTATTACTGCTGTGCTTCATAAACCATGACACTTTAAGAATATGTGACACTAGCATTTAATCATTCTTGCTTTCTGATGAAATCATTTTCTTGTTAACAAGAAAGCAAAATTTAATCAGGAGGGGCAGCTTATCAAGGAAGAGAATATTTAATCAAGAAGGCCAGCTTTAGGAGGCAGAGACATAAAATGTAATGATGCTGGGATAACTGTGGTCAAACCAGAGTACGTGGCTAAACAAGTAAAGTAATAAGATGAAGAATCTTACATCCATTTATATATTTACTTAGCCAACTACTATTTCCAAGATATTTAAAAAAAAAATTGTTTTTTTTAGTAGGCTCCATGACCAGTGTGGAGCCTAATGTGGGATTTGTACCCTGAGATCAAGACCTGAGCTGAGATCAAGAATCAGAGGACGCTTAACTGACCAAGCCAGGTGGCCCCAAGATAATATTTTTAATTTAGCTATAAAACCAGATCCTAATAAAAGAGTTATATATGACTTATTAAATAGTTTCATCAATGTCACTTAAAATCCAATCAATTCGCTATCCACAGTAGGACCCTGGAATGAGGTCAGTCTGTTCCAGTGGAATTTAGGATCCTTACGCCAATGATTCACAAGCCTGGTATGGGACAGTGAATGTCAGTCAGAGGACCAGATCGCACAGTCCAGGAGGGGAGAGGGATCAGACTCTCAGTTCAGTACTAGCCCCATCCTCATATGCCTGCCTGGCTCCTAGTAGAGCTTAACAAGTATTGAATGACTGAATGACTTCAGACTACTTTTTGCATAGGAAGGAAATAAGTGAAATTCCAATCAGGAAAATTGGAGACTGATTTAAAGACTTGATCTCAAATGATTTGACACAGCTGTAGACTGGCAGGCAGGCCTGCTTTAAGAAGGGGGTAGAGGCTATTGGGAACAAGCTCTGGAAGACCAAGATTTTAAGAGTTTTAAGTGACAAGCTCTGAAAATAATATCTAAATCCACTAATGAGGGAAGAAATTTTAATATCTTTTCTAGGTGTTTCTGTCTTTTCAGCTGAGCCATGCACAAGCTACCAATAATA
The DNA here is from genome assembly GCA_003697995.1 of Taxidea taxus jeffersonii. Lineage (NCBI taxonomy): Eukaryota > Metazoa > Chordata > Mammalia > Carnivora > Mustelidae > Taxidea > Taxidea taxus. The sequence continues at coordinate 85,871 of RCUC01157639.1, forward strand.
AGGACAGGGATATGTGGTTGAGCAAAGTGTTCTCCCTTTGGTGTTCCTAAGCCCAGCCTGTTGTGGGAGGAGATCAGCTGGCTGCCATGGCCAGGACTGCCACTCGTTTATAATGAGGGAAACTACGGCAGCTGCCTTTAAGGATGCCCGTTATCAGCTCACTGAAAACTACTTACCAATCCAGGACATGGAGTCTCCCCAGTAACCCCCTTAAAACTCTTCCCCAGGAGCACCTCTCTTCTCAGAGCTCTTGCCAGCAGCTGCCGTGTCTTCTTCACTGTGTTGCGTCCCCTCTTCCCAAGTGCCCAGTCTGCAGAAGTTCTTTTCTTCAAACTTACTGGGGGAAAATATTTTTCCCTTAGCTAGACGCTGTGCGGCAGGTCAGTACCCCTGTTTAAGGAACTCCTCATTTTTGCCAGGTACTCTTGTTTGCTATTTTGCTATTTTTTTTTTCTTTTCTTTCCTTCATATACAATATGCCTGATTTATTTGGGAAAAGAGAGGAAGTCTTTGGCTTCCATTTCTGTAACATACTTTGATCTAGTCAAGTTCTCGGGTTCTTTTTGTGTTGATACTGGCTTTTTATATATTTAGAACTTATTGCATTTAAAATCCATGAGCGTGAGATGTTTTGTTTTCAACTTTTTGTACTTATTGTTTAAATGATCTCTTAGTATCATGTTGGGTCTGTTTTTAAAAGTTCCATCTGAGAGTCTGTATCCTAATTAGAGCATTTAGCCCATTTATATTTATTTGATAATTGGACTTAAGTTGGCCATCTTCATATTTCCCATTGATATACCTTCTTATCTCCTACTGTTCTTAAAACAACCTTGTGTAATATATCGACATTATTACCTTCATTTTATTAATGAAGACGCTGAGGGTCCAGAAGGTTAAGGGGCTTACCTGGATCACAAGGCAGACAAATGACCTAGCTGGGGTTCAAACACAGGGCAGCGTGACCTGCAGCTCCTCACACATACTGACTTATTTCTGACCCTGTGGGGAACAGGGAGGTGGAGAAAGTTTTTGGGAACGCTGTCCCAGGCTCTTCTCTAGAAGAACTGGTTCTAAGGTGTTTGTTTGGCTTCTAGGGAGTCCCCTTCCTTTAACCCAGACACCCAGAAAGAAAATATTCTTGACTCTGTTCAAAAATAAAAACTTGATTTTTTAATTCATTTTGACTTCTCAAAAGTGCCTGGTCACTCCCTTTTTCCCTTTTTTTTGCTCTTTTCATGTCCCTTTAGCAGTCTCCCCTTTTGCCCCCCTCCAAATACCCCTTCGACTTTCGTTCCATTTCTTCCATTTGGGGGGGGACCTTGGACTGATGCTGAACCATGTTTCTATGTGAGACTTTTCCACTAGGTGACATCTCCGATCCTTCTAGATTAAAACTACCAAGTAGGATACGTCTACCTTTACACAGACAGACCCCATTACTGGTGTTTCTTTTTGAAAAAACTTGGCTGAATTAGAAACATAAATTCAAACCAGTGATTGGATTCTTCAAAGAAGACCAAAATAGGTGTAACACAACAAAATAACTCCTCCAAATTGGTCCGATTAATAATTGGTAAGAAGACTTTTTTATGCACATTAGAAAACAAATCCAAGATTTAGCTCCTTCAGAGATAATTATTTTGCTCTTCCCTGAAACCAGTTTTTATGTCCTCAGGAAAGATTTACAGCTCAAATAAGCAGCAGGAACAAATTAACTGCCAAGAGCTGTCCTCTCAGTGATGCTGTTGATAGCCATGTTAAGATAATTATAAATCTATTAGAAAGTGAAACATCACTGATTTGTTGTTTTAAAGGTTTGAGGTATGAGATTCTAATTAAATTATGAAAATGCTTTATATGGCCCATTCCATACCATAAAATGTGACTTGATTTGAGTCTCTTAAAAAAAAAAAAGCATCCTTAAAACGGTCCTTTTTTCAGGGATACTTGTTGCTTTCCTTTGAGCATTATTAGAGCCTGTCTAGGAATTGGAAAAGAAAGGACCAACACTGAGAAGTTTAATTATCATTTTATATTTTCACAATTAGGAAAAAAAGATGGAGAATTTCCATACAAGATGTGAATGGAAACTTAATTTTATGTGGAGTCTAGATTATCACCATTCTAAATTTCCCTTGCTTGCTACAACTCTTTCCTTAATAAAATGGGTTAGCTTATTTAGTAAATTGAATGACATTATCATATCTATGGAGTAAAAGGTTTGATGATACCTATTATCACTGGTTTATATACACTATTCTCTCCCTGGAGAGAATAGTGATTGAGATAGTTATTGATAAGGGAGAGAATCCCTTATCAATATCCTTTGATAAGGATATTGAATTAGCTACCTTTGTGATTGTGTCAAGCTTAAACAAAGGTATATCTCCTTAGCTCAGAACTGTGTTCATCTCTGGCTTTTTCTAGCCAATTTAGTGGTCCTTCATATTTCAGCATTGTCAAAATGAACTACCTGTATGTTGTCTTTTGATTTGCTTCAGACTACAAAAGCTAATCAGAATTCTGCAGTAGACCCTGTATTTTCTGCATTTCATATTTCTGAGCTGCCTGTTCTTTTTCTATTTCTTCTACCAATAGCCTGCACTAGTGAAGGCCTCTTTACTAGGCTCCCTTTTTATATAGAAGAACTTTTGGTTTTGCAAACACAGTATCTGTCTTGTGCCTTACTTGCTCAGAACATTATTTTTGGTTATTTACTCTGATAAAATTGTGCCTATAATAATGCAATGTAACTGACAATGATGTAGTTGGTTACTTATTAATATCCTAATTTTCATTTTAATTGAGACCACAGGCATTGTGGTATGGCCAATTGTGGAAATCTTCACCCCATACTAAAGTTAAAATCATTCTGGGCAGGAGATTTTAGTATCTCCCAAATCCTCAGATCGTTTATAAAAGATTGCTTAGTGAAATTCATAATTCAAGTCCAGGGCCTCCCTGGAAAAGTTCTGTGACACAGTTGGTGGGAATTTGGAAGCAGGTTGCATCATTAGGAAAGTGTGCATGCTGTCCCTCTGCCCACCCCCATTCTATCCCAGCTGACGCCACCTTCACCTGCAACAAAATTTCAAAGGCACTTGCTTCTCCAGACTCAGCAGCTCCTCTTTCTATGGATGGCAGGGTATAAACTCAGTTTACAGTTACAGCCCCCTTAGTTCCAGCTTCAGATGTGTTGACAAGAAGTGTGCAGATCCAAGTGCGCTCAAGCTTGCAGGAGTTCCTTCAGTTTTTGTTAACGCACTTCCTCCTTTGAAGATTTCTAGGGTTTGTTTTCAAATTGCCTATTTTCTTCTTAGATCTGCTTTTCTGTATGTTTCTACTTAAAGTTAGAAGTCCATAGTCCCTTGTCCGCGCACGCGCGCACACACACATTTGGGGAGGGGCAAAAGCAGAGGGAAAAGCAGGCTTCCTAAGCAGGAAGCCTGATTCAGGACTCCATCGATAACCCTGGGATCATGACTTGAGCCCAAGGCAGGTGCTTAGCCAACTGAGCCATCCAGGCATCCCTGAAGTCTGTAATCCTTATCAGAACCATAAACCAGTAATATACAGTCAATATAGTTCTAATGCTCCAAACCTACTGCAATTATCTCTCAGATACAAAATATTCTGTGTACTGTGAACAAATATTCTTGTTTTAAAAGCTTATTATGGGGGCGCCTGGGTGGCTCAGTGGGTTAAAGCTGCTGCCTTCGGCTCAGGTCATGATCCCAGGGCCGTGGGATCGAGCCCCGCATCGGGCTCTCTGCTCTGCGGACAGCCTGCTTCCTCCTCTCTCTCTGCCTCTCTGCCTGCCTGTGATCTCTGTCTATCAAATAAATAAATAAAATCTTAAAAAAAAAAAGCTTATTATGGGTACTTTTCTTCTATTTTACTTCAGTGTTAATTGTTGATTTTTTTTAAATGACCATTTCTAATGTGTTTAATATATCCATTCTTTCCATTTATAAATATTGTTTCTTATTACCTCAGGTGGAAGAGGCCCTGGAAGCTGTCAAAAACGCTACAAATGAGCAAGACCTTGCAAACCGCTTTAAAGAGTTTGGGAAAGAAATGGTGAAACTTAACTATGTAGCAGCGAGAAGACAACAGGTGGGAGAAGGTTTTTTTGGAAATGCTAGGGGAGATAATGTGTGTCTAAGTAGCCTCCTAGCTTGATAGGCCTGACCAACAGATCAGCCTCATCTGGTGGTGATCAAGTACCAAATGCCCCCAGAACCTGTGATCCACAGGGGCTGCCTCCTACAATGGGCCAGTTTTCATACCACTGTGAGCCCTGGGGGACTCTCTGCCTACCTGGAGTAGGTCACAGGCCTTCTGCTTGACTGGTGGGAATCATTCTAAGCTTTTTTCTACTATAGAAAAAGCTCCCCAGTTGAAATATCAAACTTTGGTGTGGTGTTACAGCTGCTGTCTGGACACCACTCCTTCACTTGCCCTCACTTTTTATTTCTTAGCCCTAAAGACACCACCATGCATATGCAGAGCCAGAATGTGCAGCATGTTGAGTGAAACCTTTATGAAAGACAGGGAGACAATGTAAAGAAAACCAAGGAAAGGCAGAGAGAAAGAGAAAGGGGTGGGGTATGGGATAACACAGGTGAGTGAGTTACTTTGATGTAGGTGGCTCACAGGGGATATTGTGTCTCCCTTTGTCTTGAGATAGCACCCCTAATTTTAGCCAGGCATACTCATTGAGTACCATTAGACTTTTGTTTTCAAGGGGTGTGGTTTTTCCCCCCTAGAAAATGTGGAGGGGTCCATTAAAATCCTTTCCATCCAACCTCTTGACTGCTTCTAGAATTCAACATTTGGGGCAATTCCTAATGCCTTAAGGTTATGACCAACAAGAAAGTTCCACTCAACAGACATGTGTTGAATGTTCATCTGTGCCATGCTGAAGGAATGCTGATATTATAAACTTGGTCAAGATCTAGTTCCTGCCCTTAAATTGCTTACAGTATTCCTTGTGTGAGAGGCATACACATATGTGATGTTAGATTACATGATGATATTTAAGTATTTTTTAATTAGTAAAATTTAAGTGGATCTTGTGTAATAGTCCAAAGTATAAGATGGGTAGGAGAGAAGTTACTCTGAAGCACAAGTGTGACACCAAAGCTACCTAGCTTATTTAAACCACTGAAGAAAAAAAAAGACATTGAATCTTGACCTTAGTGAACCAAAGGGGCAGTTGGCAAGAAAGATAGAGGCCAGGACATCCAGAATCTTAGAAAATTTTTGGTTTTTATTGTAAGTGGATGGGTAGTAGTTCAGTAGTTCAAAATTTGGTATCAGGGTCTCAAAGTTACATTTTAGTATTTTTGATATGTTGAACACAAGGGAGTGAAGGAGGAGAGACAATCTATAGTTGGGAGGGGCTGATGTCTAAGTGAAAGATGGTCTTAGTGAGTTGGTAGTGGTAAGAATGGAGATTACAAAGAATCAGAGTTAATTTTTAAAATAGAGCTCTGAGGACCTTATGTTAAATTGGATATGGCAGGTTAGGGAGTGACAGCAACCAGTTGAGTTCTAAGGTTCTGGCTTGAGCAAATGGGTAGATGGTGGTGAATTTATAGAAATGGAGAAGACTGGGTCAGTTGGGTATAGAAATTAAAATTTCATATTCAGATGCATTGATTTTTGAGATGTTTGTGATCTCTCCATGTAAAAATGTCAGATAAAAGAGACACGTGCATTGAAGATGGAAAAACCAGTCATCAGTATATATGTAGCTGGGTATTAAAATCTATGGGAGGGTATGAGCTATTTATGAGAATACCCATACATATAATTTATTTCATTAATACCTTGATTTTAATTAATTGCTAGACTCTTCCAAGAAAATTTAGAAAAAATAGTAGAATTGGAAGAAGGAAAAATGCATATAACGTCCAACCACCCAAGGAAAAAAAAATGGTACAATTTTAGTATATTCCCTTTCAGTTATTTATCTTCATATTTTAACATTTATAATCCTACTTTGCATACAGGTATGCATATTGTGTTGTGCTTTTTCATTTATAAACATTATCCATGTTGTTTGATGAAGATGAATTATAATATCCACATAGTCTATCAAAAGTTTCAGTCATTTACTTAATTGATTCATAATTCAACATTTAGATTGCAGTTTTGTTTTTGTTTTTGTTTTTGTTTTAGGTAATTAAAAAATGTTTCCTCAAATATTTTTATGGGGAGAATCCCCCCTCCATTTCTCACTTCCACATTTAGATTTCTCTTTTTTGTTTTGTTTTGTTTTGTTTTAAAGATTTTATTTATTTATTTGACAGAGATCACAAGTAGGCAGAGAGAGAGGGGGAAGCAGGCTCCCTGCTGAGCAGAGAGCCAGATGTGGGACTCCATCCCAGGGCCCTGAGATCATGACCTGAGCCAAAGACAGAGGCTAAGCCCACTGAGCCACCCAAGCACCCCTAGATTTTTCTTTTATTAGTATAAAGTAACATCTAGTTTCTGGACCACTCTTCTGGAGATTAAAAAGGCCCTTCATAACTAGTCAGGAGAAACCTACTTTCAATGCCTAGCTTATTGCCCGGCCTAGAGAGTACACTCAAGTGTTGGTTACCTATTTGTGTTCATGCCGAGGGCTAAAAATAAATAACCCCATATTAGAAATCATGTTGGCTGGCATAAATTTGTCAGTACATAAGCAAAAGAGGGTAGATGGTCCACTTAATTATGACTGTCAGTTTATCTGACAATCCTAGGTAAAATATAATGTGCTTGTCTCAGAATTATTTTGACCAATAAAAGAGAAGATGTCATTATTGCCAAGTCATTTATAAATGGTGTACCAAATGAACAAATAGAAATTGAACCCTAGTGGTTCAGGTAATCTTTAATGATGATTTGAAGCTTGGGGTGGGGGAAAATCTCTATGAGATCCTCAGCTGGCAATCCTACATGGTCTCAGAGAGCAGCACTGCCTTTAACATTTCCGTAAATGATGTGAACATTTTCTTAACAATACTCTTTTAAAGCTGAAGATCAAGAAACTCCCCAGTGGTGGTATTTTGACAGCCAAAACTATGAAAGCAAATCATCTTTGATCTGTTCTTAGTCGCTAAACTCAATGATTGAGTTGCCATTAAAGGTAGCTTAAAAAAAAAAAAATAACCCTATTCCAGAAATGATAATGCAGTGACAGTGATAGACTAAGCAAAAATCAGAAGAGTCTGATTGCCCATGTCTGTAATTGCAATTGAATATGGAGGCAAGCATTATCAGAAGACTGAAGTTTGGGTTTTCCATCTGCTACTTGCGAACTCTGATCCATGCAAGCTACTGACTGTCCGTAGCTTCGTTTCTACAGAGGCCAAACACTGCTAAGGAGTAAAGAGCCACTAAATAAGATAGATAAGGCTTCCTGCTCTCACTAGACACAATCTTGAAGTAAATACAGTAAAGTTTAATAAATGTTGATAGGAGGAGATAGGGGCTTGTGGGAACAGATAGAAGGGGGCATAGCTTAGCAGGATGGAGTATGTTCCAGGAGGATCAGCCATGTCCGGTGAAAGAGTAGGTGGAAGAGGAGTGCTCAGGCATTTCATGCAGAAAGAATATTATATGCAAAGTCCCAGTGGCTAGAGCAAGGACAAGGGAGAATATGGATTTTAAAACTCAGTAGGGTTTATGAAAATGAGTCTGGGACTCTAAGTTCTAGAACAAATGCTTCTGCGACAACCTTCATGAATGTGCCACGTTTCCTGTTTTGTGTACACAGGAGTTGAAGGACCCTCACTGTCGGGATGAGATGGCAGCCGCCCGAGGGGCTCTGAAGAAGAATGCTACAATGCTGTACACAGCCTCCCAAGCATTTCTCCGCCACCCAGATGTTGCTGCCACAAGAGCCAACCGAGATTATGTGTTTAAACAAGTCCAGGAGGCCATTGCTGGCATCTCCAATGCTGCTCAAGCTACCTCGCCCACCGATGAAGCCAAAGGTCACACAGGCATCGGTGAGCTGGCTGCAGCTCTCAATGAGTTTGATGTGAGTATCTCAGTGATGCACACAGAGGGCTATACACCTGGATTGAAAGAAATGATTTGGGGTTGAAGGGCCACAATAGTATACCTGGATTTACTCCTCTGGGAGGCTTGTGATAATAAGGTAAACTATATAATGTGTTTGTTATTAGGAATCCAGGATAGTGGCAGAGCTTAGTTTTCTTAAATTTAAAGGCTCTAACAACAGGGTTTGAGAGGAGCTGATCTAATGCAAGCAGAAACCCTGTAAGCTGTTAGTTTCCTATCCCACTGGCTGTTTTAGGGATAGTACATCATTTGGAAGGCTCTTTATTTTTAAAGGGGCAAATGTCATAGGCATTATAGGTATTTATTGCCTCTGTGTTGCCCCTGGGTGAAGGACTGCCCTCCGTGCCCTCAGTGACAAACTCTGTTGCCCCCTGATCCCACATGGAATCCCTGACTTCCTTGAATCAGCTCCTCTGGGTAGCACCTGTGTTGGACCCATGAATGACCCACATCCTGCACCTGCTACTTCTGAGGGGTGTGTCCCAGTGAGGGAAGCAATGGGAGGATGGCATCAGAGTGAATGAGAGGGATGCATGTAATAAGGACCCTGCAATGACAGCCCTCGCTTTTCTTGGGTCAGAATATGGGCCCACCTAGGGGATGCTGGAAATTCATCTGAGTTCCTCCTGTGTTCAGTGTGAGAGCCTACACGTGTTGGAGGGCTACCGAGATTTAAAATAAGCTGTATCTGTTTTCAAGGGTTCTATTTTCCTGTAGGGAGATGGGAGAAGTAGAATGTATTAAATACCTTTTAAGTGATAAAACATGGTATTATAAGAATTCATAAAAGAAAAATAGGTTACTTAACAGCTGTGGAGAAAGATGATGAGCTTGCTTTTGGATCTGTTGACGTAAATTTTTGGAAGGGACTGGCTGGGAAAGAGGATTAGGAACAAAGCAGTGATTGCTAAAGACATAAAGCTGTGAGATACAATGGAGGGAAAATTATACCACTTCAGATAGCCGCTTGCAGTTTTCACAAGGGTCTCTCCTCTTTTATTTTTTGTTAATCAAAATATCCATAGCTTAGACTGCATACTGTTTCCTAGGGTTTTTTGGTAAGGATCCAATGTCATTTAAAGCATTTACCGCAGAAATTAGGGTTTAATACATAATTCACAAACTTTCAGGAGACAGCTGAAAATCTGTTGGCACTAATAGAGTTCAGTAAGGTTACCAGTTTTAAAATACACATAACAAATCAATAGATTTCCGAGACACAAAACATAGAATAATGGAAAAACAGATCCTGTTGACAAAAATGAACAATTTGGTGGATTTATTCTATTTCTTAATTTATTTCCTTAAAAATGTTAGAAGCAATCCTGATATAGTTGTGGAGGACCAAAGAAAGCAATGAGTGGTACTTTTTGTACTTTTGATTTTTGGTTTGTTTTGTGCTTAGGTTATAGAATAGAGTTGTACTTTTTGGTAGATGATGTTATGATCCTGGGTAGGAAAACTATTGACTCTTAATTTTTATAATGTTCAGACAATTCTGATAAAGATTTGGCGTTCTTTTACAACTCAATGGAGTAATGGTAAAGGTTTCTTTCTGGAATAAGATTGAAGAAGCCCAAGTTTTAAGGAAATGAAAATGTGCAGGTGATATACTCAGATATCAAAACATTATAACGCTACATTAATTTTAAAAGTGTGCATTAGACCAAAAAAATGCCTCATCAGTTAAACAGAATAGAAAATTGCAAAACAATCTCAAATACAGAATTACTTTATGAAATGGTACTTTTTAAAAATGTGTTAATATGTGGATTATTTAGTCAGATTTTGACCCAACTGAATTTTTATAAACCTATTTTATAATCAAAAAGTAAAACCTGTGGAGCGAGATAGAGTAGAAGCATAGTATACAGAGAACTCCCTTGAAAGATAGACCCTTCAACTGCTGCCACCTTCTGCTCAAGTGTGATAGCTTCCTGATCTCTTTGACTCCAGACTTTTCATTGAAAGGAGCTTCTGCCCAAAATGAATTTAACAATTGAGGCATCATTGTAGTAATGCAAAAGGCTTTGGACTCATAAAACTTAAGGCCATGTGGGGAAAATCTGTTAACAGAGTATGTTGACATACAATAAACTTTTAACTGATATTTTTGTTTTTAACTATAGTGATATGCTGGACAAACATGGCTCTGGGAAGTTAATACATGAATATATTTTTTTAATAGAACATGGCATATTAACTCATCACTCTATAATTTTATTTATTACATTAAGTATATTATGTTAGCTAATTATATACTAGCTAAATATATGAACCAAGTAATATTTAATTATTAAATATGTGTGGGTTCTCAAGCTATATAAATTGCATAAAACATTATCTAATGTGTAAAATTTTATTTCTCAAGGTTGATAAAAATCAACACGTGAGCTATGTAAATTGATAATTTATCGATAGTAATTCCATTTGGTGTGGTTCCCTAAAAATTAAGTTAATGAAATTTCAGTACTTTATCAAACATAGTAAATATTACTAATAAATATTACTGAATATGACAAGGTACAAGGTAACTAACCAATTATAGATTTTCTATCACCTGACACCAACAAACCTACATGGTCCTTAATGATACTTGAAATTCTCTCACTAAAAAAATAATGTCTCCTCCTTTTTGTAATAGAATTATACATTTCTGTTCTATGGTTGCATAATGAATACTTTGGTATTTTTTTATTCCCCAGGCATATTTGACTTGAAATTGGTTTAGAATTCAGACATCTGTCTTGAATCCTCAGTGCTATTCTCAGATATTAAACAAATCAATACCACACTGGGTGGGAAACCTCATTCAAACTTCCTGTGACTTATTTTTCTGGCAATATCCCTTCCTGATGCTTGGTTTAATGGTTTACCAATGTGATGGAGATTTTAACAAGTAAAGTATGTTTTGAGATCCTGAAGTGAAAGGAACTGTAGAAATACACAATTTCATCGTCAGGATGACAAGCATGCTCTAATATTGAATTTGAAACACATTTCATATTCGTCATCAGTGTGCCAAACTGAGTTTAATGGGAGGTTGGATGCAGAAGTGACTTAAAGTGTGATAGTTGACTAAGAACAAGGTAAAAATTAGCATTTTTACATTATCTAAAATTACAGGACTGATTTTCTATCTGGTACTTAGAATTATGGCTCAGTGCATCATGACCTATTTTCTGGCACTCTTCTTCTGCCTACATGAAGAGTTGATAGAGTGATTTCTGAAGCAAGAGAATGAATAATAAAAAAAAAAAACAGTATTTTTAACAACTTGAAACTGTCAAGAGTCTCTAATGATAAAACAGCAAAAAGAAAATGATTGCTAATCAATGGAAAAATCAACCTCCATTTAAAAAGTGGCAGCTTGAGGTGGTTAATTTTATCTGGTGAAACTACTAAGGAATACTAAAAAGAATTTGTAAAAATGTAATGACTACTCAGAAGTAAATCCTATTATAATGTCAGTTTTGACTGCCAGAAAATTGAAGAATAGGAGAGGAAAATTAAAAATTATTCCTACAGAATTTCTGTTTGAAGAGAACATACACTGTATCTTGTTTTTTGAATCTGCTTTTGTAGAAGAAGATGCTTTAGAAAAATAGACATTAACACCATTCACGACCCAGTCTTTATAATTGATAACCCTTTCTCTTTTAAATTTTTAATTTTCTTTTTTTTTAAAGATTTTATTTATTTGTGAGGGGGGCAGAGCACAAGCAGGGGGAGAAGGAGAAGCAGGCTCCCACTGAACAAAGCCCGCTGCTTCTATGCATCCTGGGACTCAGTCCCAGGACCTGGAATCAGGACCTGAGCCGAAGGCAGATGCTTAACCTCCCTTTCGCTTTCTCTTAAATCAGATCGTAAACAGTATCTCAATCTCCTCTAACTTTAAGTTTTGTATTTGTAACTTCTTTTCCCACTTGCCCATTTGCTTGATTAGTAATTCTTTTTTTTTTATACATTTATTTTTTCCTCCACTTGTTCCATCTTCTTAGCCTGTAGAAAAACATTTCTGTTCTACAGCCTAGAAAGAGAATAAAGCATAAGGCTTGCATTTTTACCATTTTCTCATATTTTACTGGTTTTTTTTTTTAAGATTTTATTCATTTATTAGTTAGAGAGAGAGAGAGAGAGAGCACAGGCAGACAGAGAAGCAGGCAGAGGCAGAGGGAGAAGCAGGCTCCCTGCGGAGCAAGGAGCCTGATGTGGGACTCGATCCCAGGACGCTGGGATCATGACCTGAGCCGAAGGCAGCCGCTTAACCAACTGAGCCACCCAGGCGTCCCATATTTTACTGTTTTGAGTTCTTTGAGTTTGAGTTCTTTAAGATTCCAGTCCTTGCTTGTATGTCTTGGCTTCCACTAGTTCTTATCTCTTCGAGCCTTGTACCCTAACCTCTGCTCCTGCCCCTCCTCTATAACACTATGTCTGAGTTTTTAATAAGGACCCCTAAATATCTATGTGCTTCTATTTTCTAGTTCTCAACTGTTTCAACTTTGGAATGGGGGGATCTTAATAGTATTAAATGTACCTTTTTAAAAATTTGTATTCAAATTTGCAAGATTTAAACACCTGTACTTGAAGACTAGGACAGTCTGGCCTAGTCTTCAGCCAGTGAGCTGAAATGTCACCATGACCTACCAACTCTACATAAATTGTCCTTCCTATTTCTACCTGATTTTTTTTCATACCCTCCTCCCTCTAGTTTGCTTTCTTCCTCTCCTGCATATCATATCCATATACACATGGGTATACATATTCCACATATCCACCCCTGCTTCTTTCTCTTTAAATATATTTCCTTGATCTAATTGTAATTCTCGTACTGATCTAGTATTCAGTGGATAGAAGTGTTGGAGGGTGAGCATAAGGCACAATGGGGCATCACAGGCCAACAGGGATAGCAAGACACTGTGTCCATCTGACAAGGTTAGACGGTCTAGACTAGCTTCAGCAAGGGGAGAATTATCTGCTGGAGAACATCTCCATGCTCCATGTGGTCACAGCCCTAAGACTCTTCCAAGTGTGTGCTCATTTCAGGTGGACACAGACGTTCTAGAAGCTCTAGTTGGAAGAACCTGGTGAAGAAACAGGCGTCCAGGTGGTAACTCATCTCCTAGCAAGACTCCAGCCCATTTCTGGGACATTGAGGTTTCTGTATACCCAAGAGTAAGAACAACCTGGGCCTAGGGTTTAGGATCCAGGATTGGAATTGAAGCCCAGTGGAGAGCTAGAGTACTTGACAGGTATCTTAGGTATGAAGCCCAAATGCATGACCTCAGATCTCGGCTGCAGGAGTCTGAAGAAGTAAAGTTTTTCAACTGACACTTTCCTCCAAACATCACTCTAGCACCTCTGAATAGGGAGATTAATTCTTAGAAGCTCCTGTTGAAGCTCTGGTCCCTTAAGGAACCACAAATCAGAATTCTGGCTGGCTCAGGGATTCTTAAGTGTTATGATCTCTCCAACAACAGGCGAGAAGGAATGCCTACTTGGAGACATATATTTTCACAGAGCATCTTGTGAGTTCCTTCCTAGTTCTAACTCTCCCGTTTGCTGTGGAAATCAACATAGTTATCAGAGAGGCTTACTCCAGATCTCCTCTCCTTCTTTTACATTCTGTAAAGTCATTCTGACTACAGACATCTGGGAGCACCCATATTAGGTTATGAAAAGGGTAAGTTTCCTGTGTATTACTTGAGAATGGGGACAGAAAAGAGAGGAGAAAGCCCTGACAAAATACTGTAAACATACTGATGAGGGAAATGCAAGATGTAGTTTATGTCTTAAAGCAATTAGCAAGCAGGAGGCCAAATGCATAAAAATGAAAGCCAGTAAGCAGAACCATATAGCTTCGGGAAAGCAATTTTGGATTCCTAATTCAGGTACTAAAAAGATGGAGCAGAAAAATTCAGCAACTTTCTGCCTTTCTGAGTTCATGCCAATATTTTTGAAGGCTTAACATCTGTACAGTCATTATTTCTGTTCTTTAGTACTGTATTAATATTTTTTCAAGTAAACTCAACATGGGGCTTAAGCTCAGAACCCCAAGAGCAAGAGTCATAGCACCCCATTAGTACTGCTTAATAATCTCCATGTTTCTAAGAAATGGTTCCCATTTAATGGCCTTTACAAGTAGCCCAGGACTTGGGAAGAGCCCAGGAGTTGGATTATGGTATATGGTGGCTACTCTAAGCTCTAAATTTCTAGAAATGTGTGACCTGGGGTTACTGAGAGAGTATCTCTAAGCCTGGGAGTAAGGTTTAGCTGCTGGATAGCTAAGATCCATTAAGAGCTTCCAGTGTACCAAGTGAGATAAAAGAATGTAGGACTGCAAAGTATAAGGGAGACATGCTATGTGAATAGGTTTAGTCACTGTGATGCATAAATGATGTGGTATGCACCTATATATATAGTATGCACGCAACCTTCTGAGTGTGTGGTAAGATTAGGGATGGTGAAATCCTGGAAGAGTTCCTGGAGGAGGTGGTGCATGAGTAGGAATTACCATGCTCAAGTGTGAATGAGGGTGTTTCTCAGAACATCATCTCATGCAGAGGCAATCTTCAGTAAAATACCCCATTCTGGAACCCAGGGAATGAGGAGAAATCTGGCTAGAGCGGCTGGGCTGGCGGCAGATCCTGGAGAGCTTTGTGGGCCTTGCAAGGGGCTGAGTTTGAGTTAAGAGCATTAAGAAGTTGCTGGTGTTCTAGGCAGGGGCCTGGGTGTCACATTTGTGTTACAGTCTCCCTTGGGCTGCTGGGTGGAGAGAATGGATTCTGAAGGGGCAAAGCTACCATGCAATGGGAGTGGTTAATGAGAGGTTGTCAAGGTCCTAAGTCCTTTGTTGGAGTAAGCTTGGGAAGAGTGGATGGTTTGGAGAGTCCACAGTCCTTGAGGCCTGTACTTTTATTTTCATGTATCAAAAGTGAACTTTTTATACAGTAAGTGTTAGTTAATTAAAAACGCCAGACATTTTTCTAATTCAATTATGGAATCTTAAGGAGTTTCAGTTGTTTGTGGGATATTTGATTTTTTGCATGATCTAAATTCCTTATGCTGTTTTTTTTCCCCCTCGCCCTTAATTCACATATATTACTGAACAGTATGATTATTAAAAGCCTAGTAATTAGTGGAGATACATGTTTTCAACATCTAAATCTAAATTCTACGTCTAGGCTTTTCCTAATTTAGTTTATTTATGTGTAATTGAGCTTTCATTAGTATGCGCTTACTAACTCTCACTTTACTTCTTAAAAACAAATTCTTAGACACACTTAAAAAAAAAATTGAAAGTGGGTTTTCCCATCTGATAGGATATAGTATCAACGACTGGGAATTAGTAGGGTCCAGTGATTCTCAGCTTTTCTCCATATATTGTCCCAAAAGAATGCTTCTATATTTTTCTGCTCTTTTCTACTCCGGCAAATTAAACTCATCGATATGGCCTTTTAAGCCTTTCTGACTTGAAACCAGCAGTGGTCTTATAGCATTCTTTATCTTACACTGACATCTGGTGGCCGAATAGAACATTAAGAACATTTCAGTGGGTTTCTGTATGTCTGTAAACTAAAGCAACCTGAATCCAAATTATAGGCCCAGCCAGACTCAGGATATAAAAATGGACAGAATATAGACAGCCTACACAGAATTTTGTCAGCTTAAGGCACTCTTTTTTTTTTTAAATTAAGGATTTTTATTTATTTGAGAGAGAGGGATAGAGAGAAACAAGACTCCCCGCTGAGCAGGGAGCCAGATGCAGGGCTGGATCCCAGGGCCCTGGGATCATAAACCCTTAACAGACTGAACCACCCATGCATCTCAACAAGCAGCTTTAATTTATTTAAGTGTTATAAACCTAAGAATGTTTTCTTACATTTACTTTTTTATCATTTTTTGAAATAGTTACTTACCTCAAAGGAAATACCCCAAGACATTTCAATTAGTAAATACAGAGTTATAAAAAATCATTGAGCAAAAAACAATAGGATTTGAAATATTTGAAAGTTGCAATTCAAGTCCTTATTTGCCTCCCTGTTGTCTTTAATTAAAATTATTTTCAAACTTGTTTTCAAAAGAGAAGATGTCATAATCTATATTTTTTTACCCTGAGAATAATTTTCTTTGAGAAATTAAGAATATTGGCAGATTCTATGCATCTGAGCTCACCTTTATTTCAAATAATTAGTACTAAATGTAACTGATCATTGGTGTAATGGATCATCATATTCTAAATTCTAGATCATAGTCTAAACATATAATGGCAAATATCATTTTATCACTTAATTATTAGTCATACTTTAATATTTGGGGTCCAGATGAATTCTATCTAGTGAACTATTTAGGGCTGAAAAATATAGATTAAAATACTGATCTCCTGGAGCACCTGAATGGTACAGTTGGTTGACCGTCCAACTCTTGATTTTAGCTCAGGTCATGATCTTAGTGGTCAAGCACAGAGCCTGCTTGAGCTTCTCTCTCACTCTGCCCCTCCCCCTGCCCGCTGTCTCTCTCAAACAAATCAAATCTATAAGAAATTAAGAAAGTAAAATTTTAATCTCCCCAGTCATAGTTTCTTTAATGATTTCTTACATTAGAAGTCCCTTTCTTAGCCCTTCAGCATTTTCCTTTCCCTTTCACATGTTCCCCATGTTATAGTACTAGGATGCATCCAGTCCTCCTTTATAGGATTTGGTTTGATTCCACGGTGAAGTAAACACATGCGCTCATGCCCACGGACATTAACAATTCCTGCCCCTCCCCCTGGAAACACTGATTTTGATTTCTTATTACCCAAACTCCTTAATCTACACCCTGAACTTCTCCAGCAGCATTTTCTAGAAACTTAAAGCTATTGAATCCCATTGTTCATTTCTTCCAAATGTTTTCTGGTGCTGTTTTGTTCTTTTGTCATTGTTGTTGGTTTTTTGTTTTGTTGTTGTTGTTTTCATACATCCATTGAACCAAGGCTGAAGGGAAATTGTTACCCACAGATGTGTGTGTGGTGGTAAAATTGTCAGGCAGCTCACATCACTGAAGGCACGACTTGGTCCCATGCTGGTCATCTTAGTTCTAGTGGTCGTACTTGTGGACTGTGGGACAGCACAATGTAGGACAAACAGAACAAGTTTATGTGTGAATCTAACCATACGCCTCTTCTCCCTATGTCTCTGTTTCTTCATCTATAAAATGGGATAATGTTGACTCATCAAGCTGGAGATAATAGATGAGATGAACATTTTTAGGTACCTACCTTGGTAGGCACTCATAAATGCTAGTTGTCTTTTTCTCTTACCTCTCTTTTAACAAAAGGGTCAAACACATATCTCCCATCCCAAGTTAGTGTTGAAACTATTCCCTAGGAAAGGCTTAGGGAAGAGTTCCTGATTGAAAAGTTGTTAATATCTCTGGACAGTAGCTACAGATGGAGTAATGCCATTTGCTGTTCCCTTAGTCCCATCTTGGATTATTAGTGAACTACTCTTTTTTTTTTTAAGATTTTATTTATTTATTTGATAGAGATCACAAGTAGGCAGAGAGGCAGGCAGAAAGAGAGAGAGAGAGGAGGAAGCAGGCTTCCTGCTAAGCAGAGAGCCCGATACAGGGCTCGATCCCAGGACCCTGGGATCACGACCTCAGCCAAAGGCAGAGGCTTTGACCCACTGAGCCACCCAGGCACCCCTCCAAGGATGAATTTTAAAGAGAGAAATCATAAGTCCAATGCTAACACCAAGGAATGTTAGCCTCTCCATTGTGTTTATTTGGGAATTTTCATTGATTCTGATGTGGCAAAATACACTTTTAGCTTCCTATTAGATATTAGATTTATTCAGGTTTGGTAGTCTCTAGTACACTGAGAATGAAAAAGAGTGGCTGACAGAAAGGGGTAGGATTGGAGGATGAAATGACATAGATACCCCCTCCTTCAGCCAAGAACCACAATGTAAAGGAATTTATAATTATTTTGTAACAGCATGTTCTACTCAAGTGATATCTTTCTACCACAGTTAATTAGCAAGACATGACACTTGTTTTAAAAAGCCTAATACAAAAGATAAGGAAAAGGCTCTGAAAAGACATTGTTAATTCCTACACTTAATGTTCAGCTTTTCTGTCACTAATATTCTCTTGAAAACCTCCAGGTTTAAATCCCTCATTTGTGATGACGAGCAGGATGGATCCATATCCTAGAGTAGAACATGCACTTCTAAATCAGAGGGGATTTCTAATACCTAGGTGATGCACAAAATCGAAGATTACTGATCGTCTCCTTTTGTTGTCAAGTTCATATAACCAATTCATGAATGCATAAAGTGATTTCCAGAGAACCCATTTAGTTCAGAATGACACCAATAATTATTCTCATAGCCAAACTGTGGATACAAGTCTTTCTATTTCACTGGTATTGGCCAAGAATGGTAGAGGAAGTGCTAGCCTCTCCATCTCTCTTAAGCCCCCAAAGATACCCCCAAATAATGGTGCAGTCTAAGTAGAAGAACAAGCTACTTGCTCTACAGATGTAACTTCGAGATCGGTCCTGTCTTCCTCCTTCTCTTACTAGTTTGCCTCTCCTACAATTACCCTATGAAGGCATTCTGGAGCCGACCTGCTTGTCTCCCAGGCCTGTGCTTTAGTCGATGCTCTGAAAGGATGAGACACATATGTGGATCTGTCTGTTTGAAATGTGTTCCTGTCACCTTTTGTAACCTCTGTCACACTTAAGTTATCCTGATCACTGAGGGCTACTAAGCTGGTCATCATCTCGCTCTTATTTCCTTTTCTCTTTCAGTTTTGGCATATGTTTAGAAATTTTACAGATAAGCTTCCATACTTGCATATTTTATATAACGTGCATAACTTTTTCTGTATAAGAGAAAAGCTTCGATCTTTCCTTCTGTTGTTTCTCTTTTGTTCTAAATACATTTTATGGCTTCATTTCTTCCAGGAGATGCTTATGCATGGTACTTGAAAGGCCAAATGAATTCTTAGTAGGGGAGTTTGAACTGACTGCACGGATCCTTAGGATGCTTTCTAAACCAGCAAAACTGACTAGATTTGCACAAAAGTTAAGACTCTTTTCTACCTGAAAATAAATATTACTGTGAAGAATATTTGCATGCATTGGTTTGAATGAGTGATCCAAAGATCTTTAAATCCTACATATTCTCTAAGTAGTCTTGTGTTTGGCATACTGTTTAAGCACAGAAACATCAACCACAAAAAAAGTTTTCTTTTTTTAAAAAATAATTCATGGTGTTTTTTAATTATTATTATTATTATTATTATTATTTACAAAGCCCTGTGGCAGATGGTAAGGTGACATTGGGGGGATCTGAAATAGATCTCCTAGGATTGAAAAGGTCATGCACTTGATCTGTTGCCAGTCTCCAGGGTGTGGCAGCCCTTTGGCCTATGGGTGCATGCTGGTTTTCAGATTCTCTCAAGCCTGCATATCAGAATCACTTTTAAAATATGGAGCAGCAGAATAAACCTAAGTGGCACAAAGCAAAGGCTGACATAAAATAAACATTCTAGCACCTAAGAAATTACTTATCCTGCAGTAAATAAATACGAAAAAAAATGTAGTGAAAATATCCAATAAACCTGAATGTATATATTATCTGAGCATATAGGGGCATAAATAATAATGTATATATACACACACACATCAGATGTTTATGATTTTTCTTTGGGTTGTGGTGACTGTAACTGCCTTTTTTTTTTTTTAACCAATATTTCTTCCCAAATTTTCTTCCACAAATATTTCTGATGAAAAAAATATATTTTATTTGAGAAAATTTAAAGCTATTTACAGATAAACTGCAAATATAAAAATAAGAAATATCTATATGTTCTTTTAGCTTCACCTATTAATATTTTATCCCATTTGCTATATGTGTGTTCTCTGACTGTCCTTCAAAGGACACAGACTCCTTAATTGTTAAATGGGTAAAATCAACTTTATTATATACACTTAAACAAATAGCAAATACTCTTTCCCTTAGGATTTTTACTAAGGATTACAGATTTATAGCTCGGCGGGGAGCCTGCTTCCCCCTCTCTCTCTGCCTGCCTCTGCCTACTTGTGATCTCTGTCTGTCAAATAAATAAATAAAATCTTAAAAAAAAAAAAGAATTACAGATTTATAAAAGGGTTGACATCAGAGCACCTACAAATTTGCTAGCTTTGCATGGTTCAAAGAGTAATTTAATGAAGGGCTCTAGGTACAACAAAATCTTCCCAAATACTGTCTTTACACAGTAACAGGCATTAAAACAAAATAAAAACCTATCTTTGCAACTGGATGGTTAAAGCAATCACTTACAGAAGTTGGGCTAATCTATGCTCACATATTCTCAACTTTAGTGTTAAAAAAAAAAAAAAGTTTGTCTTGTTTGGTCCTGGTATAATATTGAGTATTTATTTTTAAACATTTTTAAAGTTTAAGAAACATTTAAAATATGAAAAGAAGTGATTTTTCAATTAGATGCCATGAACATGTTTAATCATTTTGGGACATGTTAATAAGGTACTAGGTATCCTTGAAGAATAAGTGAGAGAAACCTGCATAATCCATTCATTTCTGAAGCTAATTTACTACTAAGACCTTTTTTTTCTTTCTAGCTCTATAAAACTTCAAAGTTGGTAAAGATATTTGAGGCCATTTTGTTCACATACCATAAGATAGAAATCTGCACTCCAGAATCCCTATTAGATGGATCTTCTGTCTTTGAAGAAATTACTGGGAGGAAACCAATGGGGGAAATTACTTGTTCTATTTTGGAAAGGTGTAATGTCTAACAGAAAATAAAGTTCCTTCTTACACTGAAATTTCCATATCACCTTAGGTGTCCCCATTTGTTAGCTTTCATTATGTTTTGTTGTGGTCATAAATACAAGTCTTACTTCCATGATATGGCTGGGAAATCCTAGAGGAGAAAATTCCATTACAGTCTCCTCCCTTGATCATTTTTCACCTATGATTGGTAGTTAATATTTCAGAGTATTTGATTCTGCCAGATCTTCACGTCCCTCTTGACAATGGCCTAATAGGTGGATTTCTTTCCATTCTTCAGCCCATTTCCTCACATTGCTACAGAAGTTGTCTTTCTAAAAATCAGATATAGCCTGTCTCTTCTGCTCTGCTTAACAAGAAAATTTAAAGTTCTTTCTGGTGTCCCCACTAGGTACAGGCAGATGAGCAGTCGTTCATGGGTCTGGAAGCAGAGGAAACCCTTAGTCTTGTGTTTCTTTTTTTTTTTTTTTTTCCAAAGATTTTATTTATTTGTTTGACAGAGAGAAATCACAAGTAGGCAGAGAGGCAGGCAGAGAGTGAGAGAGGAGGAAGCAGGCTCCCCGCCAAGCAGAGAGCCCTATGCGGGACTCAATCCCAGGACCCTGAGATCATGACCCGAACCGAAGACAGAGGCTTTAACCCACTGAGCCACCCAGGTGCCCTAGTCTTGTGTTTCTAATGGGACTAGCTTGGTTTCCTCTCTGCCTTTCCTGGTGCTTGAGTGTGTCTGTGAGCTTTCCTGTCTTCAAAGATAATATGGGCATAATATGGCCATTAGAGATTTGTTGGGAGAATTGATGAAATTAACAAAACCCTATACAAAAACATGTTGTAGGGGCACCTGGGTGGTTCAGTGGGTTAAAGTCTCTGCCTTCCGCTTCAGTCATGATCCCAGGGTCCTGGGATTCAGCCCTGCATCTGGCTCTCTGCTTGGCAGGGAGCCTGCTTTCTTCTCTCTCTCTCTCTGCCTGCCTCTCTGCCTACTTGGGATCTCTGTCAAATAAATAAATAAAATAGTTTAAAAAAAAATGTTGTAGAGTGGTTGATGTAAACACAAATTAAGCCTTAGCCCAGTGCTGGTGAGAAATAGCTTTTATTCAATTTTTGCATTAGGAACTTTTTTTTTAATTTTTATTTTTATTTAAACATATAATGTAACCCCACCACCCTCTCCCAACACCCCTCCCCCCACCCCCCTCAGTTTGTTTTATGACATTAAGAGTCTCTTTTGCCTTGTCTCCCTCCTGATCCCATCTTGCTTCATTTATTCTTTTCCTACCCCCTTAACCCCCACCCCTGTTGCATCTCCACTTCCTCATATGAGGGAGATCATATGATAGTTGTCTTTCTCCGATTGACTTATTTCGCTAAGCATAATACCCTCTAGTTCCATCCATGTCTTCGCAAATGGCAAGATTTTATTTCTTTTGATGGCTGCATAGTATTCCATTATATGTATATATAGCACATCTTCTTTTTCCATTCATCTGTTGATGGACATCTAGGTTCTTTCCATAACTTGGCTATTGTGGAATTGCTGCTATAAACATTCGGGTGCACGTGCCCCTTCGGATCACTACGTTTGTATCTTTAGGGTAAATACCCAGTAGTGCAATTGCTGGGCCATAAGGCAGCTCTATTTTCAATTTTTTGAAGAACCTCCATGCTGTTTTCCAGAGTGGTTGCACCAGCTTGCATTCCACCTAACAGTGTAGGAGGGTTCCCCTTTCTCCACATCCTCGCCAGCATCTGTCATTTCCTGACTTGTTAATTTTAGCCATTCTGACTAGTGTGAGGTGGTATCTCATTGTGGGTTTGATTTGTATTTCCCTGATGCCCAATGATGTGGAGCACTTTTTCATGTGTCCGTTGGCCATCTGGATGTCTTCTTTGCAGAAATGTCTGTTCATGTCCTCTGCCCATTTCTTGATTGGATTATTTGTTCTTTGGGTGTTGAGTTTGCTAAGCTCTTTATAGAGTTTGGATACTAGCCCTTTATCTGATATGTCATTTGCAAATATCTTCTCCCATTCTGTCAGTTGTCTTTCGGTTTTGTTGACTGTTTCCTTTGCTGTGCAAAAGCTTTTGATCTGGGACGCCTGGGTGGCTCAGAGGGTTGGGCCTCTGCCTTCGGCTCAGGTCATGATCTCAGGGTCCTGGGATCGAGTCCCGCGTCGGGCTCTCTGCTCAGCGGGGAGCCTGCTTCCCCACCCCTTCTCTCTGCCTGCCTTTCTGCCTACTTGTGATCTCTCTCTGTGTCAAATAAATAAATAAATAAAAATCTTAAAAAAAAAAGCTTTTGATCTTGATGAAGTCCCAATAGTTCATTTTTTCCCTTGCTTCCCTTGCCTTTGGCGTTGTTCCTAGGAAGAAGTTGCTGGGGCTGAGGTCGAAGAGGTTACTGCCTGTGTTCTTCTCAAGGATTTTCATGGATTCCTTTCTCACATTGAGGTCCTTCATCCATTTTGAG
The DNA here is from genome assembly GCA_003697995.1 of Taxidea taxus jeffersonii. Taxonomy (NCBI): domain Eukaryota; kingdom Metazoa; phylum Chordata; class Mammalia; order Carnivora; family Mustelidae; genus Taxidea; species Taxidea taxus. The sequence goes on from RCUC01157639.1 coordinate 109,226, forward strand.
TCTATTTTGTGTGTGGTATAAGGAAATGGTCCAATTTCATTTTTCTTCATGTTGCTGTCCAATTTTCCCAGCACCATTTGTTGAAGAGGCTGTCTTTTTTCCATTGGATATTCTTTCCTGCTTTGTCGAAGATTAGTTGACCATAAAGTTGAGGGTCTATTTCTGGCCTCTCTATTCTATTCCATTGATCTGTGTCTGTTTTTGTGCCAGTACAATACTGTCTTGATGATGACAGCTTTGTAATAGAGCCTGAAGTCTGGAATTGTGATGCCACCAATGTTGGCTTTCTTTTTCAATATTCCTTTGGCTATTCGAGGTCTTTTCTGGTTCCATATAAATTTTAGGATTATTTGTTCCATTTCTTTGAAAAAATTGGATGGGATTTTGATAGGCATTGCATTAAATGTGTAGATAGCTTTAGGTAGCATAGACATTTTCACAATATTTATTTTTCCAATCCATGAGCATGGAACATTTTTCCATTTCTTTGTGTCTTCCTCAATTTCTTTCTGAGTACTTTATAGTTTTCTGAGTATAGATTCTTTGCCTCTTTGGTTAGGTTTATTCCTAGGTATCTTACAGTTTTAGGAGTAATTATAAATGGGATTGACTCCTTAATTTCTCTTTCTTCTGTCTTGTTGTTGTTGTAGTAAAGAAATGCAACTGATTTCTGTGCATTGATTTTATATCCTGACACTTTACTGAATTCCTGTACAAGCTCTAGCAGTTTTGGAGTGGAGCCTTTTGGGTTTTCCACATATAGTATCATATTATCTGCAAAGAGTGATAGTTTGACTTCTTCTTTGCCGATTTGGATGCGTTTAATTTCTTTTTGTTGTCTGATTGCTGAGGCTAGGACTTCTAGTACTATGTTGAATAGCAGTGGTGATAACGGACATCCCTGCCGTGTTCCTGACCTTAGCAGAAAAGCTCTCAGTTTTTCTCCATTGAGAATGATATTTGCAGTGGGTTTTTCATAGATGGCTTTGATAATATTGCCCTCTATCCCTACACTTTGAAGCGTTTTGATTAGGAAGGGATGCTGTACTTTGTCAAATGCTTTTTCAGCATCTATTGAGAGTATCATATGGTTCTTGTTCTTTATTTTGTTAATGTATTGTATCACATTGATTGATTTGCGGATGTTGAACCAACCTTGCTGCCCTGGAATGAATCTCACTTGGTCATGGTGAATAATCCTTTTAATGTACTGTTGGATCCTATTGGTTAGTATTTTGGTGAGACTTTTCACATCTGTGTTCATCATGGATATTGGTCTGTAATTCTCTTTTTTGATGGGATCCTTGTCTGGTTTTGGGATCAAGGTGATGCTGGCCTCGTAAAATGAATTTGGAAGTTTTCCTTCCATTTCTATTTTTTTGCAACAGTTTTAGGAGAGTGGGAATTAATTTTTCTTTAAATGTTTGGTAGAATTCCCCTGGGACACCATCTGGCCCTGGGCTTTTGTTTGTTTGGAGATTTTTGATGATTGTTTCAATCTCCTTACTGGTTATGGGCCTATTCAGGTTTTCTGTTTCTTCCTGGTTCAATTTTGGCAGTTTATATGTCTCGAGGAAAGCATCCATTTCTTCCAGATTGCCAAATTTGTTGGCATAGAGTTGCTCATAGTATGTTCTTATAATTGTTTGTATTTCTTTGGGTTGGTTGTGATCTCTCGTCTTTCATTCATGATTTTATTTATTTGGGTCCTTTCTCTTTTCTTTTTGATAAGTCTGACCAGGGGTTTATCAATCTTATTAATTCTTTCAAAGAACCAGCTCCTAGTTTCGTTGATTTGTTCTATTGTTTTTTTGGTTTCTATTTCATTGATTTCTGCTTTGATCTTTATTATTTCTCTTCTCCTGCTGGGTTTAGGCTTTCTTTGTTGTTCTCTCTCGAGTTCCTTAAGGTGTAGGGTTAGGTTGTGTATTTGAGACCTTTCCTGTTTCTTGAGATAGGCTTGTATCGCTATATATTTTCCTCTCAGGACTGCCTTTGTTGTGTCCCACAGATTTTGGACCATTGTGTTTTCATTATCATTTGTTTCCATGGTTTTTTTCAATTCTTCTTTAATTTCCTGGTTGACCCATTCATTTTTTAGAAGGATGCTGTTGAGTCTCCATGTATTTGTGCTCTTTCCACATTTCCTCTTGTGATTGAGTTCTAGCTTCAGAGCATTGTGGTCTGAAAATATGCAGGGAATGATCCCAATCTTTTGATACCTGTTGAGACCTGATTTATGACCCAGGATGTGATCTATTCTGGAGAATGTTCCATGTGCACTTGAGAAGAATGTGTATTCTGTTGCTTTGGGGTAGAATGTTCTGAATATATCTGTGATGTCCATCTCGTCCAGTGTGTCATTTAAGACCTTTATTTCCTTGTTGATCTTTTGCTTGGATGACCTGTCCATTTCAGTGAGGGGTGTGTTAAAGTCCCCTACTATTATTGTATTATTGTCAATGTGTTTCTTTGATTTTGTTATTAATTGGTTTATATAGTTGGCTGCTCCCATGTTAGGGGCATAGATATTTAAAATTATTAGATCTTCTTGTTGGACAGACCCTTTGAGTATGATATAGTGTCCTTCCTTATCTCTTATTATAGTCTTTGGCTTAAAATTTAATTGATCTGATATAAGGATTGCCACCCTAGCTTTCTTCTGATGTCCATTAGCATGGTAAATTGTTTTCCACCCCCTCACTTTCAATCTGGAGGTGTCTTCGGGTCTAAAATGAGTTTCTTGTAGGCAGCATATGGATGGGTTTTGTTTCTTTATCCATTCTGAAACCCTGTGTCTTTTGATTGGGGCATTTAGCCCATTTACATTCAGGGTAACTATTGAGAGAAATGAATTTAGTGCCAGTGTATTGCCTATAAGGTGATTGTTACTGTATAATGTCTCTGTTCCTTTCTGATATAATACTTTTAGGGTCTCTCTTTGCTTAGAGGACCCCTTTCAATATTTCCTGTAGAGCTGGTTTGGTGTTTACAAACTCTTTCAGTTTTTGTTTGTCCTGGAAGCTTTTAATCTCTCCTTCTATTTTCAATGATAACCTAGCTGGATAAAGTATTCTTGGCTGCATGTTTTTCTCGTTTAGTGCTCTGAATATATCATGCCAGTTCTTTCTGGCCTGCCAGGTCTCTGTGGATAAGTCT